>JAEAOA010002119.1:865000-950000 GCA_016746295.1 Potamilus streckersoni | reverse complement strand
TCCCCACGAGGTTTGCCTGAGTCGGGAGACATATAATGTAACCCCTCGACTGGGATTTCCTTGTCTCGGTCCAAATCCCAACGTAGATTCTTTTTCTCGCCAAATAATATCATTTAAGGTAAGAAATTGTGACAAATTGGCGGCGTTCAAAACACACCAACCTCTTTCACTACGGTTCGTTACTAGGGAATGATTTTCGCGGTGTAATTTACCCAGTGTGGATAGATAGAAAGAAGAATGCAGATCACTGAACAAGTATATTGAAGAAATAACACGACGAGCCCCCCTTTCAATGAACAAATATAAAATTTAATCAGTTTATCAACAGAATTTAAAATGAAAAGAAATCAATGACTTAGTTACAAAAAAAGAAGGAAAAATGGTACTAACATGTACTCAAATAAAACTACAATACAAATTTCTTTAAATGTAAAACTACTTTCAATGTTAATATACTATCTTCACTGCCAATGATATGTGACCTTTGAGTGCAACGATGAGAGATATCATCACCTATTTTATGCGGAGATCAAGACTTCCGTTCGTCCCTGCTCTGCCGATCTTTGTCTAGCTGTTTGGTCTTAGCCTCTTGTCCGTCGAACTCTGATTTAACAATCGTCCCTGGACTTAGATTTCGGCTTAGAATTTGCTCTGGTCCTGTGATCGGTTTATGGATTTCTCAGGTGAATCCAGGAAAGCTGTTTCCTTCAATAAATAAAATGTTTCGCAATAGACAATAGGTCACATTCCCAGGTATATATATATATATATATATATATATATATATATATATATATATATATATATATATATATATATATATATATATTTTACATTAATTTGTCTCAGAAAACAAAAGGCATAAATTCTGCCGCAGCAACTCATTGCTCACTAACTCTTATGTTTACATAGATGGTCAAGGCTTGTCCTGACCTTAATTTGGATCACGTTAGGGGTGGTCAATTAAATTCAACTCAGCCGTATGAACTTGTATGTATCCTCTCCTTGACTTCTTACTCTACCAATCTAGCAGTGTTATGTTACATATGGCTTAGACCCTCAGATCTAACTATTCCAAAATAGTTCATTCGACCAATTAAATATTACAAACTAGCATATAGATATACACTTAAGTGATCAATTAAATATTACAAACTAGTATATACACTTAATATTAGGTCATATTCATTTTAAACAGAGTTAATCCATAAACTATGAAACATTACCCATCATTCCTTAAGCTTAATTCATCTAAATTCCTAATCATTCCTATGTATTAAAGATTCAACTACATGCAATCATGTCAACTAATATAATGAAATTTTAATTACGTTCAATCTTGCCAATTCTCCAAATGAATTGATAATTAGAAGATCAAAGAATAAAACGTCGTGACTAGCACTTCAGTAAAATCCTGCAAAATGAAATCATACATACATACATCATATCAAGAATACATTTGCAAATAGATCAACAAATGAAATAACATATTAAAATCGGGAAACTAAGATTACGTACCTTTTGCCGTTTTCTTTATTCGTTTCCACGAACCTCACGTATAGTCCGTCTCTTAACTGAGACAACTATCTGGCCCCTTACTCTATAACGAAAACGTACTTGTTACGAATTCAAATGTAGATTTTGTCTACCCGTTGAGACAAAACTCCCGCTTTACTGCCAAATCACGAGATAACGTCTTACACGCTTCTCCCGGAGTCGACCACTCTTTTTCAAGAAAGATTGAAGGACTGAAGAATTTTCCTAAAGTAAAACCTTTAATTTCTTACAGAGTTACGCCCATAAGTCCATATTAACCAATCGGAATAGACTGTTTCCTAAACCTGTTCCGTAGAATTTTTGGATTGACTAGACAACTAAACAACTAATCATGCCGAAATTAACATTCCTTTGAACGATCATCTATGGCCAGCTTCCGCCCTTTACCCGATAGATTTCGGGAAAGGGTCTTATGTCATTCTCTTGTACCACTCGGTCATGTTACGTCAGGTGGAACGAATTCCCTTTTGACGTTCAGAGATGAAATGAAAATCATCATCTAACTATCTCTAGCCCTTTCTACTTTAATTAAGTTGACTTTGATACTATTTCTTTAACCAAAGCTTCTAAGAGTTTTCAAAATTCGACACATCACAGAAATAATACCGTTACTTGTGCAGTATAGTTCACGTGCAAATATTTATAGGCGGTGCATTAATAATAAAGACTGTTGCGTAACGTGTCATCCGAAGTACACAGTTGTTATGCGTGAGCCAAACAAAAAAATAACAACCCAAAACAATGCATAGTTTTCAGGCATTATCATATTTAATACATGAATGTTGTATGAAATTAACTATAAATGATGAATATTTATTACAAGAAACTGTTTCCTTAATATTGATTGTAAAACTACCACAGTCTATAAAAGGCCCTCCAAAATCGAACCCTAAATTTTCAAGGTCACGGATTCTTTGAAACTGATTTTTCTGTCTTAAAAATATGGCAAGTGCTACAATGACATTTGTTTATGCATTAACATGTTTACGGATAAACGATTCCTTCAGGCTGGTAAGTACATTATTTGTCATTAAATATTGTTGGTATATTTTTTATTCAACTGGGGCGCAGCGGAGATGCTTAACAAAAATTAGAATAAAGCATGTTTGACATATATAGTTGTTACTACGTTTTCTGTATTTTTTTTTTTTTTTTTTTAAGAGAGTTCGGAGGCCATAAAGTGTATAGGCTGTGCCAGCGTTTCTATCACGATTCATTTCACACAGCATTGAGAATTTTATCCCATCTGTAGCACAGTCAATTTTCAGGTCAGCATCAATAAATGTAGCTAACAGCATATAGTTTGTTTCACTTGAAGTATTTAAAACTATTCAAGTAGCTTTAGCTACATTTAATGCCGCTGACCTGAAAATTTATTGAGTCAGGCCTGCAGATCCGATTTGACAGCACAGTCAGATGCCGCCTAAGCAAGATCAAGTGGGAGAAAGTGATTATTTACCATTAGTAAGCTGCCTTCACACACCTTTGCCTACACTATACTCTCTGTTTTATAGCTATCTTGTGTATGAGAAAAGGTATCACATTTTCATTCATAATTCATTTATATTTTCATCTAAATTTTCATTATCTTTGTATTATTACATATATCTACAGATATATAGACATTTGTAGATATCATCTTCCCAGCTTTGTCATTGCAATTGTATGGCAAATATCAAAAAGGCTATTGATGAGCAGGGGGTTATGGTTAAATCATATTTCCCCAAATCCCTTGCTGAAACAGATCAAAGGAGAACCCTGTATGCGTGCAGGGCAAAGGGTTGTCAAATTCTAGACCTGACATCATTTGCAGAAAATGAAAAGCTGATGTGCTACAATAACTGATAGCGAGGGGAACAAATGTATCTGACATCAGCCCTTCAAAATGGAGGGAGAGGTTCCTATTTCCTATTTTCACAGAAATATGTCCATGTATATCCAGATGATACAGAAACAGAGCTAAGAGGGGAAAAGGTTCAGATCTATACACCAACTCTATTTGCTAAACCCTTATGATAGAAGATGACAGGTGTTCATTTCGCTGGGATACCCTCAGAGATTTCGTCCATTGAAATACAACCAAAAATTGAAAATAAATACGGAGTGAAAGTGCTCAAAAGCTATATGGGTACTTATTGGGGTTTCCATTCCGTGTGTACGAGAGTTTGAATCTTAAACGCCTCTGACGGAGATGCCAAAAATATTCCACCCTTTTACTACGTACTAGGGTTCATGATCAAGTCATAGTAACGGGGGTTGGAATATTTCAGACAATGCAACCGTTGTGGGGCAACGGGGCACCTTTACCGAGATTGCTAACACCACACCCAATAAAAAACTTAAGCAAAGGCTGTTCAGAAAAATGATATAACCACCATACAGGCCTCAAATATCCCAGATCCTGATCCAGACCCGTTAGAAGGACGAGCAATCGTACAAAACAATACCATGGATGCATATGCAGGCAAAGTAGAACTAACTGCAAAAGAAATAGAATACATTGAGACTAAACCCGCCGAGGAAACGGATAAATGGAAATCTGCAGAACAGACGATTTTGGTGCAAAAAAAAAAAAAAGAAACGTAGGAAACGACAAAAACGTATACATTAGCAACAACAACAAATAAAAAGGAAAATGAAATCAAACTAGTGGAGAGAAAAACGGCTCTGTACGGCATTTACACATAATCTGGCTTGTGAGAGCGCTCCTGCAACTCCTACAAGCCATTTAGGTGAAGAACAAAGATAAAAAATGGTGGAAGAAACAATGGAAAACACCACAGAATCCCCGATTCAAATTAAAAAGAAAACTGGTGATATCACCAACAAAACAAAACCCAAAGCACATAAAAAGAGGAAAGAACATGTTCCACTCCGAGTACACCAACTGAGGAAGAAGTAATTGACTTCCTCAGAAAACACAGGTCTCCGGGGAAAAAAAAAAAAACAATTATCGGAAACAAATAAAGAAACAATATCAATACGACGTGCTATATCCCTAACAAGGGATGACAAGAGACGGACAATTACCATAAAGGAATACAGAACAAAATAATTAATATCAAATAAAATGAAATACTATTCTATAAACTGACTATTTAAATAAATATTTTATATAACATTTATCCTTTAAATATCATAACCAATACTCACCACGTGCCTGACGACGAGTATGTGAGCATTGTTCATCAAAGATTAAAAGAATTTGCTACAGAAAATTATGGAGATATAATGGATAATTGAGAAACGTTTAAAAAGGAAATAAAACAAATTTCAAAATACTACAGTAAAACTAAACAAATACAGAAACTATGGGTAAAAGAAAAATATAGCGAAATACAGAGAAAAAGTGGTCATAGAACATAAGAAGAGGAGAAACTTATTAAACAATGGGAAAAAATAGAACTAAATACCACTCGGGTATAAAAATAAGAGCGGGAAAATCTGGGGAACTATACGAAAATGCTAGAGGAATTTACACAAGGATAGAAATAATAAAGGTAGGGAAAAGAAAATAAATAGCATAACTATTAATAATAAAACTTACAAAGATAAAAAGGACATATTAAAAGGCATTAAAGAGTACTATGCTTCAATTTATAAGACTCAAAATATAGATGTAGACATTATAAAAAACTACATAGGGGTAACTAGTTATAACAATATCAGATCAATATAAAGAACAATGTGACAATTTTATTAGTGAAAATGAAATTCGGAAAGCAATTAACATTTTGATTAAAGGGAAATCGACAGGATCAGATGAGATCACATATGACTTTTATATTAAATTTCAAAATGAACTAATAGATGTACTAGAATTATTATATAACATACTTTTTAAGGGGAAAATGCCTAAAACTACGAGGAAAGAGATAATTACATTAATATATAAAGATAAGGGAGATAGGAATGAAATTAAGAGATAGCGACCAATTACATCTTTATATATTGATTATAAAATATTAAGCAAAATTATTACCAATAGAATAAACAAAACACTTGCCTAGGTACAATAATTGATGTCAACCGAAGTTGTGGGATTATATATATATATATATATATATATATATATATATATATATATATATATATATATATATATATATATATATATATATATATATATATATATATATATATATATATATATATATATATATATATATATTGGATCAATAATTGATTCTTTAACTAGTAAGAGTAAAAAAGGAGTCATGTTTCTATTCGATCAAGAGAAAGATTTCGATCGAATAGAGCATGACTTCATAATTAAAACACTGGAATCCTGTGGTTTCGGAATAAATATAATTAATTGGATAAAATCCATGTACAGAAATATAACATCTAAAATAATTACAAAATGGTGCAGTAACACATGAATTCATGATACAAAGATCAGTAAGACAGGGTTGCCCCCTGTCAATGATACTCTATATTATAGCAATATAATCCTTAGACACTAACATTAATAAAAAATAAAATATTCTTGGAATTAAAATACCTAATTGGAAAGGAGATTATAAAGCTATGCTACATGCAGATGACTGCACAAACTTTACAAGAGACGAATTATTCTTTAAACAACTACAATACGAATTCACACAAAATGGACAAGCCTCTGAATCAACAATTAGTCATGAAAAGACAGAAATTCTACGGATAGGTAACTGAAGAGGTAATCACCCTGGTCTCCCTCCCAACTTAATTAAAAAGCAAGTAAGGGCATTAGGAATAAAATACGGGGAGAACTCAACTCACCTAAACTACAGTGAACTACTAACCAAGATAAAAGAGCTGATTAAAATTTGGTTACACACAACACTCAAATCTAACGAAGCGTATTCAGGTTGCTAAAACCTACATGTATAGCCAACTCAACTATATCATGAACCCTGCGTACCTAAATGTAAAAATGATGAAGGTCATAGACTAAGATAATACACTTTATATGGAATAAAAAAATGTACTATTTAAATTTTAAAAAATACATGTTTAGACCAAAAGAGAAAGGAGGGTTAAACATACCAAACATAATTGTTAAACAAAAAGCAAAAATTTTAAAAAAAAATAAAACACATAAATAGATCACCAATATTTCTCTGTTAAGCTATTTATTTTTACTTTTACATCTACTTATGCCGTTTTAATGCTTCTATTTTTAAAAATAACAAACTTTCAAAATTACTAAAACCACCGAGTTCCTGTAGAAGAATAAAAGACACACACACACACACACACACACACACACATATATATATATATATATATATATATATATATATATATATATATATATATATATATATATATATATATATATATATATATATATATATATATATATATATATATATACACACACACACACACACAATAGCGAAATTTGGATCAAAGACAAATACATATTAAACATATTGAATGAGGAAAATTTTAATGAGAAACACAAAATAGAGTTACGAAAATCAAATTTAAATTGGGGGGAGTATATGGAATAAATGGGATCAACCGCCACACAAAGTAGGATGTTCCTGTACCTGTATGATAAATGGGTAACCGGAGAGGTGGCCTTCAACAGGCATCTAATAAGAACCATACTGACCTGCAGATTGCGTAACAACCATACAGATTCAAAAAATCATTAATGTAAAAATAGAATTACAAACATAATTAAAGAAAAATACGGAGAAGTGGAATCAAACCAACTTTTAAATACAAACGACATCATAGAAAAGAAAATATACTCCGAACTAATACAATTTATAAATGAAATTATGAAAACATATAAATGAATTATAGACAAGTGAAACTAATATAAACTCTAAATGTATAACATGCTCGGACTATATTATGAATTTAGTTGTAAAAATTAACAAATAACATACTAACAAAAAACAATGAATACCTCGTAGAAACTAATATACTTTATAACATGATTAGGAACAAAAGAACAAAACAGTGGGCAAGGGCTTTGGCCTTGCTGATTAAGGAGCATATAATGGTACGATGCTTATGCTACGAGGCTAACGCGTGGTAGTACGGGCCGTACCAAATCTCCCCAAAGGTAAGGTCAAATTTTTAGGACATTACGAAAACAAAAATACAGTGTACCAATACAAAATACGAGGTATAAAATGCACAAACACACATGCAAGCTGCAAAAAGACTTCCTTTGATTATGCTACTTTCAAACTCTCTTTTTCTATTACACACACACCACCGACACTTAGATAAGAACTCCAAAGCTGGGGAACGAAGATAATGGCCACTGTCACGGAAGCGTGTGGAAAATCTAAAGACACGTGCCACAGCCACATGCTATTATCGGACCTCCATAGCGGGATCTCTCTCTCTCTCTCTCTCTCTCTCTCTCTCTCTCTCTCTCTCTCTCTCTCTCTCTCTCTCTCTCTCTCTTGTATATAGATAGTATAATATCTAAAGACAACTCGAAATATGAATTTGATATTTCAGCCAGTCCATAGGGGAATGAATATATATATATATATATATATATATATATATATATATATATATATATATATATATATATATATATATATATATATATATATATATATATATATATATATATATATATATATATATATATATGAATACTCCGCTGTATGGGTGTATATGCATATATGTGTGTGTATATAGATGCATATAATACACATAGCATAACAAATAACATACGCTGGACACCATTGATTTCTGGCAAAGATCACTACTCTAAATAAAGCCCAGATACCAGCTAAGGTAAGAGAGATTATTAACACCAGGGTAGGACGGTGTGCGAAGCCGTAATCCAAATTAATAAAATTTAAAAATTATATTTGTATATACACACACTACATGCATTATGGGGGTTACAAAACATAAAAAAGCTTTCAAATTTCGGCACTAGGGGGTCACCTTTATGATGAAATTCTGAGAAGGATCACACCAATTAAGCAGATCCGATTAAACTGACCATACTGTGTACAACTAACTATAGCATAATACCAAAAAGCTCGAAATCGTGTGCGTGTCTCTCTCGAAATGTTTTGTATGGCGTGTTTTTAAAAATGGAGAGGCCTTGAGTCACTATGCTGCTTTGTTACAGATGTTATTATTGTCGTTGTTGTTGCTGTTGTTTGATTTTCAACAGCTACGTCAGGCATGGCAGAAGACAACAAGGGTTTCTGTTTTTAAAAGTAGTTCTGAGCGCGTGAACACCTGGACTGAGACGACTAGACTGAGATGACTAGACTGACACAAGAAAATGTTAGTAAAACAGCTAGAGTTCTCTGTTGCATGGTTGAGAAATGGTCATGTCAACACAGGGTTTCCACTATTAGACATTTTACGACATCTAGTTGGTACTAAATGAAAATTATGCCGATCTGACGATCAATATGGTCACTCTTCAGGTTAAATATTTTGTTATTGCTACTCCTCCTGAATAGATGATATCAAGAATGGGTTTTCACTAAAAGACATTTTATAATATCTTGATCTAAAAAAAAAAATGGTGCTGATATGATGTCCAGTATGTCCGCCATGCCAGACATCTTGAACATCTTTTTTGTCGATACTTGTTGGTACTCCTCCTATGTGGATGATATTATCATAAGGGTTGTAACTGAAAGATTTCCTATGATGTTTAGATGATCAAAGATGAAAATAGTGCCGATCTGACGCCCAAATATCGCCGACAAACTCTTGCTATTGCTACTCCTCAATCTATCATCGTATTAGTGTGGTTTTTCGCTTAAGGCATCAGTACAGAATTAATAAAATCCGGTTCAGTACCCACGAATGTAGTCCCAGTCTATTTTTAGACCACTTTTTTCCTGTCTCCGTTTGGTGGTGATACAAGAGTTAGATTTTGGCATTTTTGGTAAGGATTTAAAGGCAATTGTTTATTCTTTAGAATGTGAGCTTATGGTGTGGTTGTCTGTGTGTATTTCGGCGACAGTGCACATTGAGTAATAAGGTCATGGTGATGATCCGGAAGTGAAAACTGTGTTCCGTTGCATGGTGTTTTGTTTACAATTCAGCCTCTCAAAAAAAAATGCAGGTCAAACCTTGACAAGAACTTCACCGTAAAGTCATCTTTGAAGGTATTTTAGATTAACATATGATTTGTATTGATTGTTACACAGTGGAAAGTTCAGTACTGATAAACAAATGTAGAGACTATATAGTAAAATTAATTGTGTTCTATGGCCTTAAGGACTTCTTACGATGTTTAGCTGGTCGTGCATAACAGTGTTGTAGATCTGACGTCCAGGTATAACGGTACCAATTGCGCAAGTCCAGGTGGGTGGAGCTTAAGGGCATTCAGAAATAAACAACAATACTAACTGTGATTATTGCATTTTGTAAAAGTTGTACTTTCTGTTAGGCTTTAAAAAAGTTGAGCCTCTTGGCAACATGTGAGATTATGTTAGTTCCTATCTAGATCACATTTTGTATTTTTATGATTTTTTTTGGTTGAAAATTTACTACACATAACTGAAAATGTCTGTTGATACTAGATAACTCATGCCCCTGTCTAGTTGCAGCAGAGTTATCTCTCTTAAATGAAGTACCTGGTTCAGTCACTGTCAAATTGACAGTCTAACACTGTTCTCTTGAAAAGTGTGTGATGTGCATGCACAATTAGGATAGAAAATATATTTATTTCCCCAAACATCAACATTAAGGTCTATGGTAAAACAATTGGTACCATGAACCTCCAATGTGACCGCATAGCAGCCATCTTGAAAATCTTATTATCGCTACTCCTGAAGGGAAGGTCATACTTTGAAAATAGTCTTATGGTACTTACTTGGTCTTAAGTGAAAGTGGCGCCAGTCGTCCATTCAATATGACTGCCACAAAGACTGTCTTTGAAATCGCATTGTTACCACTCCTCTTGAATGATTATTATGACACGAGTATTTCACCAAAAGACGTCATACATGTTGCCTACTCTGTCCTTAAAAAAATGGTGCCATGCTGACATCCAATAGTGTACCAACCACATCAGCTGATTTTGTGCTAAGCTGACACCCAATACGTGTATCGCATCAGCTGGTTTTAAAATCTTGTTATCGTTGAAGAATATCAGAGATAGTTTCAATACTCGACAGAAAGAAAGACAGACAGAGAGAAAGAAAGAAAGAAAGAAGGAAAAAAAGAAAGAAAGAAAGATGGGAGCTGGCGTGCGAGACAAATTCGTTTTAACATTAGTTTAGAACACTATTCCAAATTTCTTCTCGTTTTTTAACATTAGTTATATTTGATATTTGATGGTAGTATAAAAGACGTATGATGATTGATATGTAATATTTGTTATTATGTGCTCATATTTTTCCGTTAACTTTACACTGACAGAATCGTTCAATATTCCCCGATACTGAACACCTTCATATTGTACTCCTCGCGCTTGATGCACGTGAGCGCGCGGTACGCTATGAAAAGAAAAAGGTCGGTGGGCGGAGATATACGCGCATGAATACTATTATTGTGTATTGAAGGAATCTACGATTGTGAACTTTATTATTTTAAGAATAAAATAATAAATTTTATTATTAAATATATTTGGTTGTGAATTTTATTAAGTTTTTGGTAATGAAATACAAATGAGCATACAATAAAAAGGTTACTGCATTTGAATGAAACAATATGAATTCGTTTTTTTTTTCGGATGGATATAATGCCCTCCAAAGGTTGTGCAGTGTAGCCATCCGAAAAACTCGTTCATATTTTCCCCATACAAATGCAGTAACCTATAAATATTTGATAGTAGTATAAAGGACGTGCGATGATTGCCGTGTAATATTTTATATATGATAGCAGTAAAAAGGAGATGCTATGATTGCCATGTAATATTAGATATTATTATATGCTCATCTTTTTTCACCGTTAATTTTACATTGTCAGAATCGTGCCATATTCCACGATACTGAACACCTTCATACTGCACCCCACGTGCAAAGGAACTATTTTCTAACGTAAACAATTTTGTTATGAATGAACTAAAGCAGATATTTCAAGGACGGCCACATACCAGCAAATGTTTCATAGACTGTCATACAAACTGCGTTGACACATAACGCTTTTACTATTTTGATACAAATGTTTTAGATTTAGCTAGATATAGACGCTATACAGGGTCATCACAATTAAACGTAAGTTATACACAAAAACTGTCTTCTTTAGCTGTTAATAAAAATGGCCAAAAATATACTTAACACTTTCACTCCACGCGCTTGATGCACGTGAGCGCGCGGTATGCTATGAAATTTAACGGTCGGTGGTGGGAGGAGCTATATGCGTATGAATGCTATTAATTGTGCATTGAAGCAATCTACGATTGTGAACTTTATTATTTTAATTATAAAATAATAATTTTTTTATCAAATATAATTGGTTGTGCATTTTATTATTAAATCTTTGGTAATGAAACAAGAATAAGCATATACTAAAAAAGTTACTGCATTTGAATGAAAAAATATGAACTCGTTTTTTTTTTCGGATGGATATAATGCCCTCCCAAGGTCGTGCAGTACAGCCATCCGAAAAACTTGTTCATGTTTTCCCATACAAATGCAGTAAACTATAATTACAGTTTGAAAAATATAAATTATGAAAAGAATATTAAGAGAACAAATCTAAAACAACACATTAGTATAGTATTTTTTTGTACTACGACCGTTGCATTTGTCGTTGTCAAAAATTGGCCGATAAAACCATACATATAACAGTTACTCAGAGCTAGATATATAATGCTATCTACGGCCAACTAAAGAGAACATCGTAATGTTCTAAATTATTGGGAACAATTTTAAATGTATTCATGTGTTAATTACATTTTAACATCAGATTTAAAAAAAAACATAGTTTTTATTAATTTTGTATTGTAACTTGTTTTAACCTTCTAGTTAACCGAGATAAGTATTTCAAGAGGTAAAATTACATCACTGTAAAAAGATGAAATGACTTCACTGTAAAAATATTATCTCACTCTAAAGAGATTACCTCGCTGTAAAGAGATTATATGGCATAAAAACTATTAAACATTTATTATAATTATATTTTATGATCTGACAGTGATGACTGTTAACAGTTACAAACACAGTGGGTCTTAGATTTAGTCAGAATCAACTAAACTGGACAGAACAGACCGCTCCGGTGGCCTAATATTTTAGAGCGTCCGCCTCTGATGCGGGAGGTCGTGGGTTTGATCCCCAGCCAAGTCATACCAAATATTTACAAAAATAGTATTAACACTTGCCGCGCTTGGAGCTCAGCATTAATGGGTTAGTGTTAGGACTGGTCGACCTGGTGTCAGGAATCAGGATAATGTGAATGGGTGGGACATCATTCTACGTGCATGCGGCAAAATGCCCCAGTGCTAGACATCACTATAAACTGCCAGACTGCAGACATCCTAGTGATATGACTGAAACTTTGTTAAAGCTACGTTAAAAATCAAAATCACACACACACACACACACACACACAGAGTGCAGATGGAAACAGCTGGATCTAGAAAATACAACTATTTGTTTCAATTGTTCAAGATTCATAAAATGTTAAGGCATGGCTGTGATTTGGATGAAAACATGACTTAAGAGTTCAGGAATATATTTCAGATTCCAAAGATAAACTAGACTTCGCTGTGTTTTTTTTTTTTTTTGTGGAGGTGGCATATCTTCATTTTCTGGCAATTTTTTTTTTTTTATGAAAACCGGCAACATTATTGGATAAAACACGAACTTAAAAAATAGCTTTAAACTAGAAGTGAACAATTTTATAAATAACAACGTTATAAAAATAAGGTTTTAGCATCTAAGAGACAGTCTGTAACAATGCGATAAAAATATACATTAAAATGAAATAACAAAACGTACCTAAAACTTTACAGACAAGAATTACATGTTGTTAAAAAGATGTAATTGTAAACGCAATCGGTTTAAAGACATGCATAATTAAACCAAAAAAAGAAACACTCGTTTATATTTATACTAATGGTTGTAGGAGCTGGTATAAATCCCTTTTTATGAACTTACAGCCTTGTGTGTGTATGCGTGTGTGTGTGTATGCGTGCGTGTGTTTGTGTATACGTGTGTGTGCGTGTGTGTGTGTGTCCAGTACTGTAATCAGTAGGCAAACTAATATTAGAATAAGTAAAAAACAGCGTAATATGGTTACTTTATTTAACGGTGTTAGTTAAATCATAATTTCTTGCATTTTAATTTTAATTTTAACTTTAGTTCATTTTTAATATCTTTCTCTGATAGTCGAAATTTGCATTTAACGAGCAACTTCATTGGCGTTTTCTAGCACAAACGTTTCATATCCTTTCTCATTGATTATGCAATATTTGTTTAACTATTCCTTCTTTGTATCTTTGATACTAAAAGACATATTTTTAACAAATGGTTCTTCATTTGTATCTCTTATTCCAAAAGACACCGTTTTAACAATTTCTTCTTCGTCTTCAGCTTCACGAAGAAAACCTAATTATGAAAACTTCGTCCAGTTCACGCAAGCATTAACTTGAACTAATGCCTCCTTCTTAAATTACTCTACATAGTTCGTTCTATTCCGTCGACATTTATTTTAATAACTACATAATTGTTTTCTGTTGTACTTCCACTTGGTATCGGATGTTAACTGTAGGCAAACGGATAATTCGGTGGGGTTTTTACTTTTTTGTTTATGCTTCTGAGCCTGAAAGTCTAGATTTATTCTATCCTGGAATTCATAAGTTATTGAAGAATATGGAACCATTCTTTCTTTAGGTTATTTTAAAATAGTTCAGTTGCTATTTTTAGCTTTATATAACTAATCACATATTGTTTTGTTTATGTGCAGTTCAAGCCTTTACTTTTCTTTCAGTAAAAAATGTGTTCGGGGTGGTGGTGGTGGTGGTGGTTTATAATCTACCTGATATTCTTACTTTGTCTTCATAAGTATAATAAAATATTAAATTGAATATAATTTCTTATCAACTGATAGTGGTCCTCAATTGGTAAACCACTAATGATTTTCATTTTATAATGAATGATTAGTTCTCTTTTCCATTTTAAAATAAGTGAATTATTCTGATTTAAGATTAAATGGTGGGTTCAGAAGACTCACTAGATGAACTTGTCAATCCAATGACCTTGAATTGCCGCACCATGAATTTATTTCTTGCAATCGTAATGGTGATTTTCATATATGACCGAATGATTGTCTACCACCTGCAATTTTCACATTCAAAATTGCAAAAGAACGGCACACGACTTACACCTATATTAAAGAATACCCCCCCCAACAAAAGGAACCATCCTAAAAATTAGTATAGCAAATGGAATAATAAAAGAGATAACTGGCAAAAACATAATTGAGGTGGAACAAATTGACCAAGAATAAACAAAGAAAACATGAAATATTGACGCAGTATCAGATGCAATATCAACTAAAGTATTGAAATTTTTTGTCAGATTTTGTTATCGTGAGAGCAAAATCTTCATTCAATGCAGTTATATCCATTGACGATTTAAATAAGCTACAGAATTAAAATGAAGATTACATTAGGTACTTCAAATGGTTTTAGTTTTAGGGAATTGGGTTTGAATGCTGCCAATATTTTGTTAGATTATTGCAGAAGACCCACCCAGGCTCGATTATGGTTCAGAAGTTTGGCTAGTGAATGTTTTGCTGTATATCTCTGAGCCCCCAGTCAGCAATGCTGACTATTAAAATGATAAATGGTACAAAGGGTGAAATTCAATAACAACAATTTAATTAACTAACAATAGTCAATCACTCGAATTTCTCAAATTTCTCTGGACTCTTTAAGCCTATTACATTTGTGATTTCTAGTGTGAGAGTTTTCGTCCTGTCCTTGGATTTTACTCATCTCCCGATTTCTCGTCGTCTCATATAATTCCCTCTAGGTTTCTTCTCCTACTCCTTCTCTTTTCGCTCCTCACAGACTACATTCCTCCTCCTCTATTTCCCTCGTCTATCCATCGACTCCAACTTGCCGACTCCGACCGTACCGACAGTCAGTCCCTCTGTCTGTCTGTCTCTGTCTGTCTGTCGCTGTCTCTCTCTCTCTCTCTCTCTCTCTCTCTCTCTCTCTCTCTCTCTCTCTCTCTCTCTCTCTCTCTCTCTCTCTCAGAGAGACTCGGGACTTCTACCTCGGACTGGAAGTTGTCCCCCAAAAGTTTCCTGTAAAACACAAGGATGGTACACTATTTTTTTCTCGGCGCTCACACCTCACACTACACATCATCACATAAGGCTATCAAATTTCATCGGTCACGTATACATTCACACCGAAATACGCATACACTCTTGTATGGTACAACAAAATAGAATAGCACAACATAGTAAAACAACATCATATAAGCACGATATCAACTAGTCGTATACATACAACGATAATTGATTCACATCAGTACAAACTCATAATTCGATTATACTCACAATAATCAGACGCATACCTTTACATCACAACTCATACCAAAATATACAAATATTCATATATTTATGCCCTGATATATTCAAACATCGTTTTTTTTCTAGTCAATGGTAACATACGCATACTCTTTAATGGTAAAATACAATATAATAACACAACATAGTAAAACAACATCATACAAGCACGATATCAATTACTCCTATACATACAACGATAATTGATTCACATCAGTACAAACTCATAATTCGATTATACTCACAATAATCAGACGCATACCTTTACATCACAACTCATACCATAATATACAAATATATATATATATATATATATATATATATATATATATATATATATATATATATATATATATATATATATATATATATAATTATAAATATATACCAGACAGAACAGACTGTGCTATCCCTGGATTCTGTAGTAGAATCTTGATAATAGTGGGCAGAAATAATAGTTTAATACAAACAATACTATCATACAGGTTAGAGAAATTAAATTCGTACTCTACCGAGTTTCGAACCCAGGTCCGCGAGTAAATGGCACCCATCGCCTTGCCTGCACGCACCAACCCATATACCGTCACGACTAAGCACGCATCACCAAAAAATGATGGCACTGAATCGGTGTTATATAAGCTCGTACGTAGCAGACACACTCGCATGACGACCTAGTAATTAATTCTCATATATATGTACACAGTCGTTCCAGATTCCTATGAAAGAAATCAAGGTATATAGGATTTTTGTATTACAAATAATTATAAATATATACCTTGATTTCTTTCATAGGAATCTGGAACGACTGTGTACATATATATGAGAATTAATTACTAGGTCGTCATGCGAGTGTGTCTGCTACGTACGAGCTTATATAACACCGATTCAGTGCCATCATTTTTTGGTGATGCGTGCTTAGTCGTGACGGTATATGGGTTGGTGCGTGCAGGCAAGGCGATGGGTGCCATTTACTCGCGGACCTGGGTTCGAAACTCGGTAGAGTACGAATTTAATTTCTCTAACCTGTATGATAGTATTGTTTGTATTAAACTATTATTTCTGCCCACTATTATCAAGATTCTACTACAGAATCCAGGGATAGCACAGTCTGTTCTGTCTGGTATATATTTATAATTATTTGTAATACAAAAATCCTATATACCTTGATTTCTTTCATAGGAATCTGGAACGACTGTGTACATATATATGAGAATTAATTACTAGGTCGTCATGCGAGTGTGTCTGCTACGTACGAGCTTATATAACACCGATTCAGTGCCATCATTTTTTGGTGATGCGTGCTTAGTCGTGACGGTATATGGGTTGGTGCGTGCAGGCAAGGCGATGGGTGCCATTTACTCGCGGACCTGGGTTCGAAACTCGGTAGAGTACGAATTTAATTTCTCTAACCTGTATGATAGTATTGTTTGTATTAAACTATTATTTCTGCCCACTATTATCAAGATTCTACTACAGAATCCAGGGATAGCACAGTCTGTTCTGTCTGGTATATATTTATAATTATTTGTAATACAAAAATCCTATATACCTTGATTTCTTTCATAGGAATCTGGAACGACTGTGTACATATATATGAGAATTAATTACTAGGTCGTCATGCGAGTGTGTCTGCTACGTACGAGCTTATATAACACCGATTCAGTGCCATCATTTTTTGGTGATGCGTGCTTAGTCGTGACGGTATATGGGTTGGTGCGTGCAGGCAAGGCGATGGGTGCCATTTACTCGCGGACCTGGGTTCGAAACTCGGTAGAGTACGAATTTAATTTCTCTAACCTGTATGATAGTATTGTTTGTATTAAACTATATATATATATATATATATATATATATATATATATATATATATATATATATATATATATATATATATATTCAAACATCTATTTTAACTAGTGAACTCTAATATACGCATTATTAAAGGTACTGGTTACTACGGTGTAACCTATAAACGACTATAATATTAATTCTGATGACTAGCAATCTACACAATTTTCTACGTACGACGCTGTAATATTTTGCAAAAATAGAGCAAATATCTACCTTCCGAAGCGTTACTTTCTTTGTTGATAATTCTTTGTCCTACGTCTCCTACCAATTTACGAGTGGCGTCTCTCACAGTATAATTCTTACGACGGCAATGTCTTCCTCACAACTCTGCCTAGGTATACTGACGAATTCTTGGACCGTGGTCCTAATGTCTTTCGAATATAAGATTTAGGCCCACCCTGTGGCTGAATTTCGATTAGAAGTTGTTGGATTTACTAGTGACGTCTCTCGGAGTATGATTCTTACGACGGAAATGTCTTTCTCAGAAATCTTTTCAGGTATACTGACGATTTCTTGGACCGTGGTCCTAATATCTTTCGAATATAAGATTTAGGCTCATCCTTTGGCTGAATTCCGAATCTTTATTTTTGGACTTGACACAATCAACTGAGCTGTAAGGGTTTCTCGTTTGTCTTTCTACGTGGCGGGTAGAACACGCCCCGTTTACTTTATAGGCTTCCTTTTCATCTCCGACCAATGTATAACACATGAGTGCGAGCTACAAGGTTGAACCCCAGAGCTGAGTTTCTGGCGACTAACATAAATGCTTGACAAAGGCCGGCGGCGATGCTTACACTTCAAACGCGTTGAAAATAGACCCACACATTTATACATCCGTCTACCTAGCTAACCGAACGTGACATGCTGACAGTTTTGCATCTTTGTTATGCAATTATGGAAAATATATAAGTGACTTTTTTACGTACTTGAACGAGCAGAGGAAACAAAATGATCTAAGCAAGCTGAGTGACTTTTTCTAATCAAAATTAAATAGAAATAAGAATGGCATATGCAATATTAATAATAATTAAGTGTCACTAATTGGAAGCTTACATTTTTTCATTGAGTTTTCCTATTACTTTCATATTGCCATTTAACACTTTTAGATCTGTTATAACTGGCCATTGGGTGTCTTTTTTTTGTCCAATGGAAGCTTTTACTCTGTTATTGATAAGAAGAAAAAAATCCTTGCAAGGAATAAAACACTATATATCCAAAACATCACAACCTTCTGTTTTAGTATATTTTAACCACCTTCGGTAAAACTAAATAAATTTGTTAAAGTAGTATTCGATTTTAATGTACCTTTCAACGACTGTCAAATCTTAGCTTTTGCTAAATTTGGTATCTTATGATTTTCATCTCTGGGGCGTCTTTAACATTCATTATAGTGATCTTTATTCCGTCCTTCCTCCTTCTGTAGTAGTCCCTCTTTTCATAACTCATGTCTTATAGTAGTCCTTTTCATCACTCATGTCTTATAGTAGTCCTTTTCATAACTCATGTCTTATAGTAGTCCTTTTCATCACTCATGTCTTATAGTAGTCCTTCATTTCATAACTCATGTCTCATAGTAGTCCTTTTCATCACTCATGTCTTATAGTAGTCCTTTTCATAACTCATGTCTTATAATAGTCTTTTTCATCACTCATGTCTTATAGTAGTCCTTTTCATCACTCATGTCTTATAGTAGTCCTTTTTATCACTCGTGTCTTAAAGTAGTCCTTTTCATCACTCATGTCTTATAGTAGTCCCTCTTTTCATAACTCATGTCTTATAGTAGTCCTTTTCATCACTCATGTCTTATAGTAGTCCTTTTCATCACTCATGTCTTATAGTAGTATTTTTCATCACTCATGTCTTATAGTAATCCTTCATTTCATAACTCATGTCTTATAGTAGTCCTTTTCATAACTCATGTCTTATAGTAGTCCTTTTCATCACTCATGTCTTATAGTAGTCCTTCTTTTCATAACTCATGTCTTATAGTAGTTCTTTTCATAACTCATGTCTTATAGTAGTCCTTTTCATAACTCATGTCTTATAATAGTCCTTTTCATCACTCATGTCTTATAGTAGTCCTTTTCATAACTCATGTCTTATAGTAGTCCTTTTCATAACTCATGTCTTATAGTAGTCCTTTTCATAACTCATGTCTTATAATAGTCCTTTTAATCACTCATGTCTTATAGTAGTCCTTTTCATCACTCATGTCTTATAGTAGTCCTTCTTTTCATAACTCATGTCTTATAGTAGTCCTTTTCATAACTCGTGTCTTATAGTAGTCCTTTTCATCACTCATGTCTTATAATAGTCCTTTTCATCACTCATGTCTTATAGTAGTCCTTTTCATAACTCATGTCTTATAATAGTCCTTTTCATCACTCATGTCTTATAGTAGTCCTTTTCATCACTAATATCTTATAGTAGTCCTTCTTTTCATAACTCATGTCTTATAGTAGTCCTTTTCATAACCCATGTCTTATAATAGTCCTTTTCATCACTCATGTCTTATAGTAGTCCTTTTCATCACTCATGTCTTATAGTAGTCCTTCTTTTTACCACTCATGTCTTATAGTAGTCCTTTTCATCACTCGTGTGTTATAGTAGTCCTTCTTTTCACCACTCATGTCTTATAGTAGTAATTCATTTCATCACTCAGTTGTCGTATTGGCTTTTACAAGGTTTCTATTAACCGCTAGTTTTATGTCTTCAGTTTCCTTATTTAATTTCTGTACCAGTTATATTTTCAATTAACGTTGATATGTTAACAAATGCTCAATGTTCAACATGATTACAAAACAAGCTTTAAATTTAAGTAATATGCTAAAACGATGTTGATACTTTTTAACTTGTTTTATAATGGTTGTTATAATTTGCATTGTTTTTAAATTATTCAATGGAAGCTGCTCAAATTAAACACAAAAATAGATAAACTAGGTTTGGATGAAGGGTTCAAAAAAGGAGAAATATCCACGTAGGGTTAAATTTGGAAAGCAAGTTGGATTAAAACAGAATTTATAAAATTTTATAACAGCAAAATCAAAGTCTTAAGATGGAACGAAAATCCCGTATCATGAGGATGAAGAATAGTTCTAAGTAACGTCTGTATTACCAGGTGATGACATTGTTGTATTAGGTCTGGTGATATATTACCAGATAGGTGTTGACATTGTTGTCTTCGGTCTAGTGTTGTATTACTTGATAGATGATGACATTTTGTATTAGGTCTGGTGTCGTATTACGAGATAGGTGTTGACATTGTTGTCATCGGTCTGGTGCTTATGTAAGCAAAGAGAACGCCTTCTAATATATGCCTCGAGGATAATAGCTCATTGACTCAATGCATAAAAAAAGGTCAAGTCCATTTTCAGAAATGTTATAACAGATAAATAGAATAGCATCAAATAAGAATTTAGATTTTTTTAAATTTTGAGGGACTTCGTGTTTTTTTATTTTTATTTTTTACGTAACTGGGTCACTGTTAGCATGTCTCTAGTTCCAGTGGAAACAGTTGCTGGTTGAGGACTGGGGACTATCATTGATAAGTATTATCCCAACGAATTTGACTTGATCGTTTACAACTATTCTGGGATTTGTTACAGATATACAAGTTATACATCACAATGAGGTAGTAACTTTGATGATATTCTAAGGTACCGCATGTACTATTTTATAAGTCGAGTCAAACTGCAAATAAAAAGAACCTGATCTGCCGTAGAATAATGCGCCTGCAGATCACGGTATAGGTCTATGTTGTTTCTTCAAAGAATTAATCCTCAAAAATTGCACAGATCAAGATCTGCCGGTTCAATATGCGACGTCAGATCTGGGTCTGTGCAGTTTGCAGTTTGACTTATAAGCGACTATCGACGGCATGAGACTAAGTGGCCATGAAAATTGTAAATTTTCAGTTTCCGAGTATAATAAATACAAGGATGCAAAGAAAGCAATATGAACTAAATTGTCCACCATAGACTCAAGAAGCCGTTGAGGCAAATTGGAAAACAAGAGGCCTGAATGGGTCTGAAACCTCTCAGCTATCTGACATCTATAAAGTAGTCAATCCAAAGAGCATCCGCACAAAATTTTGGATCGGGCTATGATATTTCTCATAAAATTCTGTCGATTGCATATTTTATGAAAGCAATTTTTTCCCCCAGGGTTCTGTACTTTTTATATCTTTATCCACATCTGACGCCATGTCAGCATTATTTATCCTATACTGAAAATCTGTTATATCTGGATCTTTTGTTCTAAAGTTGGCCAAAATATGTTAAGCAGTTATTTATTAGTTATTTATAGCCAAAGTTGTGTAAATGTGTTTTATTTTTAGACTGAGATAATTTGTAAAACAAAAATTGAAGCCCTTAGATCGGGATGAATCTATTAATACTAGTCAAATCAAGTTGAGCGATTTTGAAAAGAAATTATGTTAATAGATTTTATTTCATTTTTTTTTTTGAGTAATGAACGTCGATCGTGCCAAAATGATTCTATCAAGAGTGGTCAAATTTTATTTTTCGGTTTTTAAAGAAGCCATTTATATCTTATTTTTTTCGGTAATGGCAGCCACATTTGATGGTGGATCGGAATCATTTACTCCAAACTGAGAGGTCTTCATGACAGGACGGGTACTTTCTATCAAAATTGGTAAAATTCTATTCAACCGTTTGGAGAAGTCCTTTAAAGAATTTTCCACATTTTGAATTGATGCCATATTTGGTAGCGGATAGGCATCACGTGTATAAATGTTAAAGTCTTTTATTACAACACATTTTCATTCAAACATAATCATAAACTTTTCAGTGGTTTCGGAGCACAAGGTGTTCAAAGGCTTTGTTTGTTTTTTTGTATTTTTGGGGTGGGTGGGTAACGCGCAGCCACATTTGGCGGTGGATCATCACCACTTTTACAAATTGAAAGCCCTCTAGACAGGGATGTTTGTTTGTAAAATTTGATGAAACTATGCTACGCAGTTTTTATAAAATCGTTTAAATATATTTTTATTCTTAGTAAGATCGCCATATATGAAGGCGGATCGGCATCGATTTTATAACTCTAACGGTTCTCATTCTACGATGCTTTCTGTCACGGAAGTATTTTCACAGTATGCATTTTGTCAGGTCTTACCTGTATGCCCTTTGTCAGGTCTTACCAGTATGCCCTTTTGTCCGGTCTTACCAGTATACCCTTTGTCAGGTCTTACCAGTATGTCCTTTTGTCAAGTCTTACCTGTATGCCCTTTATCAAGTTATACCAGTATGCCCTTTTGTCAGGTCTTACCAGTATGCCCTTTTGTTAGGTCTTACCAGTATACCCTTTGTCAGGTCTTACCATTATGCCCTTTTGTTAGGTCTTACCAGTATGCCCCTAATCAGGTCTTACAAGTATGCCCTTTGTCAAGTTTCGTGAAATTTTTTTCAACAGTTTTGAAGAGAAAGTCTTGCTTTTTATATCTACTTATAGTAACGGTAACCAAGTTTAATAGCGAGTGTCTATCCTTTGTAAATATTTAAAACTTATTGTTACGACCCTATTTTTTAAACAGAAGTGAAATCAACAATTGAGGTAAAGTTTAACAAGCAATTTGCATCTTAAAGTGAAAATTGAGGACACAATTTTTGTGAATTAACTTTAAAATAATTCTAAATGTCATAATGAATTTTCAGAAATATATAATGTTCTGAAGGAATTCCAATAATCTTGAATGTCATGATGTACCACAATGGTGTATCCAGCGCGTCTTTGCAGGAGTTCTCAATAATCCCAAAACCGTGTTTTAGTCATATAAGTCAGCGAACATCTTCTCATTCCAATGAATAAGTTAAATAAATAATTCCTCTGAAATTATATCTTAACAATCTATAAATTAATCCAAAGACTGATCTTAGAACTAAAACGAAGAATATGTACCGATCCTGTTTATATACACAGCGGCGTCACTAGCGGGTGGGGTGGGCGCGGACTGCACCTGTTGACACCATTAGAGAGGGGTGACACCAAAGTGTCTTGTGTATACAATTTTTAATTTTTGTGCAGGAAGGAGGTCCATGCGGGTGACATCATGAGTTACCGTACATGATTGTCTATACAATTTAAAAAAAAAAATATGGAGGAAGGGGGTGACACCAACCCTAATGACGCCACTGTAAATATACATTTCACTTGACGTGAGGCGCAGTAATATTTTCTGAAAAACCAGTAGAAAATTCCACTACATCTCAAGCATGGTTATGCTTTTAACTTAAAATTTAGCAAACATCTTCCTCCCCATTAAATCAAGATAAAAATCAATGATACAAATCAGCACGACCTGTAATTAGGGTCATAATACAAAGTCCGGTACAGAATATAAATTAAATATATGTAACAGCCTTCCTGCTATAAAGTTTAGTCAAATCCTATTAAACAGTTTTGGAGAAGTAGATTACATTTGGCTTCTTCCTAGTTTCAGTACAAGTCACTTTTCTTTTTGTTAGGAATCATGACCACATTTGAAAGCGGATCGGCACGATCTTAAAAGGAGTTCCCGCCTTTCAATCAAATTGGGTAAAATTTTGTTGAGGGATGTTTGAAACAAGTCCTTTAAAACGTGTTTCTATTAATTTTGTAGTAACTGAGGCCATATTTAATGACGGATTGGCATTGTTGGTAGAGATCTAAGCCTTTCATGCATTTTACTCTAGTGGAAACATGTGTGGTACATTTTAATGTTCGAAATTGATTTGTTAATCTATTTACGTTGTTAGCATTAACGGGCAATGGTTAAAATGGTTATTTACATTGTTTCAGAAGAAAACCTCGTTCTTGACCCTGTTTAGATTCGTGGTCACCATAAAATTAAATTTTAACGTCATCGTTATCTGACATCAGGATATTCTTGGGCTCAGCCTTTCATCTATAAGTTTGTATCAAAATACAGGAAGAATGATTCCACTGGCATTTTAGCAAAATAAAATCTTAGTTCTTCATATACGGTGAATATATTTACCGTAATTAGTTTATAGATTACATCAAATTTTCATGAACAATGCACTAATTTAAATAATTGGTAAAAAACAAAACAAAAAAAAAAAACCAAACATGTTCGACTGTTCTTTCAGGAACATCTAATACTTGTGTCCTACAGTAGATTCCGGTTAATTGGGCCATCTTTTAATCCGGGCAGCCGTTTATTTGGGACAAAAATTAAAGAACAAAATACATATAAGCCTTTTGAACAAAGAACAAGATACATGTATGCCTTTTGAACAAAGAACAAAATACATGTATGCCTTTTGAACTCGCCGCATAATTGGGTCAGCCGCTTAATTGGGTAAAAGTGTAGAGTCCCGATGTGTCCCAGAAAACCGGAATCCACTGTATATATCATTCGTCTTTTCTATCAAAATGGAAATTAGATACTTATTTTTACCCTGGTCAAAGTAAATGAATGATGTGGATTTAATGGTTACAGACATCACAAACTTAAGATGACAATAAACGTGCGTGTGCATGTGTTTGAATTTTGACTGTAGATTTAACAATTTGTGTCACATCTCTACGATGTATGCAGTGTGGCAGTTTATAGTGATGTCTAGCACCGGGGCATCATGCCGCAGACATGTGGCAGCATGTCCTACCCAGTTGCATTATCCGGACAACAGGCTGACCAGTTTTAATACTAACCTCTTAATGCTGAGCGCCAAATGATGCAGTTGCTACCACCGTCTTCTGTATGACTCGGCCGGGGTTCCAATTCGCGACCTTCCACATCCGAGGCTGACGGTCTAACCACTTAGGCCCAGGAGCGGTCGACCATAAACATACAATTAACTTTGAACTTATACTATTTAAAACTAAAATCAAATTAGTCCATGCAAGTTAAAAGAAATTAAAGACATTTGCTTCAGGTAATTAAACACATCGTTGTCCATCAAAACATCATTGTCTTCTACATTCATGACCTTGACCTTTGAACTTTGAAGATGACTATATTTTTAATTTGTGTAGCTAATGAATAAAATGACAAGAAACCCAACATACAAATCAAATCCTTTAATCAACATCATATTGCTCCTATTCTTGTACAAGGTTTGCACAAAATAACCGCTATAAACGATGACACATTGCCCAAGAATGGGTCAAATGACAGTCATACATCTCATACATAGACTGACATATACACAACTTAATGTTATTCAAAGAAATGTATCCAAGAACAAATTTAGTGTCAATTTTTATGGCCCTAACCATGTAAAGTGCATTGTACCACAACATTATATTGCACATACATCTAAATATCCATATCATATAAATAAGCATCCATCATAACTCAGTTCATTATTTTGTGTATTTCAATTTTTAAAAACTTAAATCCAAAAAAACTCCAATTAACTACATTGTAAATTAATTCCACTGTGTTGTACATTCTGCTCATTAAGAAAATAAGGTTAGAATCTCCTTCACGAAAACGCAGGATTATTTCTGTTCCGAGTTATTATCGGAAAAATAAAAATACACAACTGTTTCATAAATAATACTGAATTCGACAGAAACTAAATCTGAGACATAATAATAATAATAAAACACTTTGTTCAGCTACAATAATCAGGATGATTCAATATATTTTGGCCAAAAATAAACCAATTCTGCAATATTAAAGGATTAATTACACCATACACAAAACTTGAAATATTTTGTTGGCATTTACATATCTCTTTTTAAAGATATCTTTTTTAATTATCTCATAAGCCTCATTTATCCATACCTATCTATTTTACTGTTAGGAAAAGTTGCAAAACACTCTCACACACAATTTAAACTCATTAATTTTGTTATTTCTCCATATACATTTTATGTACATTTCTATATTTTATCTACATCTGTACAAAGTTAACAAAATCTTAAAAACATTCAGAGTGACAATAACTGATTCAACATATAATTTGTATATTCAATTAGCTTAACAAATACTTGTCAATCATCTACATAATTAGTATGGACTATGGATCACAGAATATTGCAATGCATACCAAAGAGATGATGGAGACTGACGTTGCAAAGGAGGCACTTGATTTACACTTCCTTGGATTAATTTCTACAGTTGTTATGAATTCTGCACTCTTCCGTATATTATTATTGTTACATTATATTTAAGTATATACTCACCCTGTATTGTGTGATATAGTTTTGTGTCTATCAACTACTACAATTATGAACTGAGGCGGCAGTCCTATTGTTTCCCAAAAATAATTATTTGTCTAGTTTTAACTACCATTAAATCCATCAAAATCAAGACCACATAAAAATTAGTTAACTCACACTTTTTTTTTATTCCTTTATAGCATTTAGGTGAGTAAATGTCTGATGCTTTTGCACAAAGAACAAATTGCCAAAATGTAAATTTCACATCAATAATTGATCGATTACATACAACAGTGTCCAAATAAATAATGATGATAAAGAACAAACAATTATTTGGTTTTTGAGAATAATGTATATACTTGTTTATAAGTCAGGTCCTACTGTAAGCAACACAGACAATGATCTGCCATTGCATAAGGCGCTGGTATATCCGGGTCTGTGTAGTTTTAGTTGGGATCTGACTTGTGTGCATGTATATTATGTATGTGATTCATACACTGCATACTTCATGAAATACGTGCAGTAATTAGGTCATGTAAGAACTTTTTCACCATCACACTTAATGGTACACATATAGGGACATCAATATCTTCCATATGAATGCACATCTGGATCTTCCACACAAACTAAGCAACACCCACGAAAATGATTAGAGTGGAACATATTTCCACTTGATTTTTAAATTAAATACTATTAAATACAGACCCAACATCTAAAAATACTGACAGCTCTCCTGAAATATGGATGCTTTTAGTTCTGAAGCAAGAATATTCAGTTTTTTTTCTGACAATTTCATTGCACTCTTTTTAACCTTGATGTTTTTCAAGGACATGTACAAAATGTTGCCTAAAAAATTTCCATTTCAAATTAGTCCTGTTCTTCCTTATTCGAATGACAATTGATACACATGAAGATTCAGATTTTTTTAAAAACTATAAACATATTTAATAATATTTAAGAAACGAGGAATTAAGGAAAGTTCCATGATAATGTAGCAATATATACCTAAAAAGAAGATGGAAATTAAAAAAATTATCAACAAGGCAAATTGTTCATCTTTATATGTAACTAAAAATGAAGATAACATTTATGATCCAAAAAGTTGAACAGCTTTATTTTCAGAATATTTATTATACCAGTACAATAGAGATGTTCATGTCTTGGTTTATATATATATATATATATATATATATATATATATATATATATATATATATATATATATATATATATATATAGACAACTGATAAAATCTGGAATTTATTTAAAGTTTATTTTATACCTGCACACCTTCATGTTGCAAAAATTGTCTCCCTTGGTTAGAGCACCAGGTGGCATTTGCTTAAAGTGCTACCTATGTTAATTGTTCTTTGCTGGTGTTCAAACTAATTAAAACACTAGCTTTCAAAAGTTTGTAAAGCCAAGGGATTCAAAAAAAAGAGTTCAATTATTTCTTTGCTGATTTAAAATGAAAAGACTGATTAGTTTTTATGATAATAATAATATTTAATTTTTTTTTCTTCAGTTTTTGTTTCCTCACACAAAAGATAAAACACTAAACCATATCACTGTTAAACTTAGATAACTTAGATGTATTCTTCATCATTTCTGACTTTTGCAATCTTTATTCCTTTATTTTTCTTTGAACAGCAGATAATATCTGCATCATCCCATCCTGATTTTTTTTTTGCCATGAAAAATGAAAACCTTTTTTTTTAAACTGAAAAATTTCTAACTGTAAGGAGACATCCTGAATATAGATCACTAAGTACTAAATTCACCTTTCACTCTGCAAGAAGTGACAAAATAATTAGATATTCCATGATGTATAAAATATTTCATTATCCCTAGTTATCGGCAAATATAAAGATTTTTGTGACATTATGATGCAATTATTATTAATAGAAATTTTATCCCCCCAAACTTTAATAAAATTCATTTCTTAAAGAAAAATTATCAGACTACAAAATATCAAAAACATGGTGTTGTCAAGATAATTTATACATTGCTAATGATACACATTGTCTGTATTTGTGAAAAAAACCCAACATATATTTCAACGAGCTTTGGAAAACAATGCAAAATTTCATTATCCTCGACACACACAATCAAAACCAAATATTACTGGAGAAATAGGTGCAGGTTAAAAAAATGATCTCCTAATGCTTTTAAGTTGCTCAAAATAAAATCATAATATTTATAATATCTGGTTATAAAAATGAATAAATGTTAAACTTGTTTATTTTGCAAGATTATTATTAGTTTATGATCCAAGACTATTACCACTCTGATCATCATATTAGCAACACGGAAAAACATGGACAACAAAATAATGAAATAAACAGATGCTGTCTTGGAGACAGCACTTGTCATTGGTTTGTTTAAAAATTACTTTGGGACTATCAACAAAATAAATACTTAACATATGCTTCATTTATGTACAAGAAAATCAACAAATACATAACATAAAAGTCCTCTCTTCGAAATAATTTTATTTTAAAAAAAAGGACTTGACCAAGAATAGCAAAAGTCATTACATTTATTTCAAATTTAAAGGAAAATGTGTTTATTGGCTTACTCTAGTGAACTAAAATACCCCATTTGAATCAAACATTAGTCATTTTTTAAAATACTTTTTTTAAAAATTAAATTATACAATAATAGAATTTTCAATGCTTAACAAATATATGAAAATATGTCAAATGAAAGAAAAGACACTAATGCGTAATACTCACATGCAAAAAATTATCAATATAATTTGGATGAAAAAAATCTAAAAATAAATTGCTAATTAAAGAAATCTTTTGAAGAGCAGGTTTCAAAAATTTACATATCTGACGGTACAAGTGTGAGACCAGACCTGTCAATCAAAATAATAGGACTTTTAAGTGACCAATTAGATGCTATTTTGAGGTCAATTCACTCAGGGGCAAGTACTCCATCAAGCCATATAAATCTATCCTTTTTTTTAAATCTAATAAGGACCCAGCAAAATGCTAGGATCAAATAAGTGGGTGTACATACTAATAATTTTTGCATTTTCCTAACCATTTTGTCAATGACTTTGCTAACTTGGTAAACAAAAATGTCAGCAGGCAAATCATATTGAAATGATGGCTACACCAATGAATGACAAAACTATGTCTTAAAAATCACTTCAAGAACAAAATGTGTTGTTCATTGATAGTTCATAATTTATATAATAATCACTGTACAGACCTTGGTTTTGGTTTACACACACACACACACACACAGCATGAAAGCAAATGTGGTTTGTGCTTTTCTGGATCACAGACAGTAGTATGGCTTCCCAAGTAAGTACATTTTAGAAGAAATTAGAGGGGAAAATCCTCTAATAACTATCTCATTAAAACTGGGCAAAATTGTAATATTAATTTTTGTTCAGGTCAATTACAGCATGTGTAGAAATGACTGGAATAATTTTACTGTGCTGAATAACATAGTACATGCCCACACTTAACCCATTTTCAAGTGCTATAGTCCTAACTTGACCCAAATGTGTTAGCCCTCACTTGACCCATTTTCAAGGTGCTAGCCCTCACTCAACTCATTTTTAAATTTTACTGGAACACTTCAGTAGCTGAGAATAATTTTGTTTTAAATAAAAGAATAATTCAAGCCTAAACAAGAATTTAAATAAAAGAATAATTCAAGCCTAAACAAGAATCATGCTAATTAAGAAGAAATACCCCCTTTTACTGCGCCTTGAAGGTTTAAATTAATCACTGAGCAAACTCCATAAAATGAATGTTATAGCCATAATTTCAACATTTTTAGGGTTATAGTTTTGTAAGATTTTTAATTTGGAGTTAGGAATAGTTCAATAGTCAATGAAGCAGTACAATAATTTTTCCTTACATAACGACCAAAAGAGCAAGCCATATGCATGAAGAAAATGTTCATGGCCTGAAAATTTGATGAGGTCAGAGACAGACTGATAAGGTCTGGTACTGATCTTTAAAAATATATACTCAACATAATCTGCTGTTTAATTATGAAATGTTTAAAAATATTATGATACAGGTGAATTTGATCATTCCGTTGTAAGAGATTCTTCTCAATAGTTTGTATGTTGCTGAGAGTTGATTTTCAACCAAAAAAATGAGTTTTTCAGTTTTCTTCACTGGAAATCCTGTGTTATGTAAAAAATCTTGTACATATTATGTATTGTTAAAAAATCTGTTTAATCCCCTTTAATCTCACGTGTAAAGGGCAAGTATTCAGATAAGTATCTCTCAAATACTGCTAGCTCCACTTGGCCATTATCACGTCCTGGACTTGGGCAGTAAATTGGCCAAAAGTTAACCATTAACTTTACATATTTTAAAGAATATTTTATAATTTCTTGCAATTTCAGACATTATCATCTTTTCAGAAAAAAATATGTTCTTTTTGTATTAAACTGGTAATAATGGTTCAAGTACATCTACTACAGACTAGTTCATTTCTCAAGTACATGTGAGCAGCCATTTTGGTCAGCCATCTGCTTTAGGCAGCATTTTAAAGCACATGAAGAAACTTCCATTACAGTACATGAGAGAAACTTCCATCACAGTACATGAGAGAAACTTCCATCACAGTACATGAGAGAAACTTCCATCACAGTACATGAGAGAAACTTCCATCACAGTACATGAGAGAAACTTCCATCACAGTACATGAGAGAAACTTCCATCACAGTACATGAGAAAAACTTCCATCACAGTACATGAGAGAAACTTCCATCACAGTACATTAGAGGCATATGAACATGCTCTCCAATGTGCTTGTTGCAAATACACATAACTTCACCGTAAACCTTTCTTTAAGTATATCACTCGAGAGTGGAACCATAACATTACCAGAAAGTAGCACCTTTTACAGCAATATGGATAACACCAGTCTAAGATTGAACTTATTCAATCAGATACATGTCTTTCCTCAACCTCAGATAAAAGCAAGTATCTACACAACGAGCTTACAAAATGTTCTAGTTTTCTAGAAGAGTTAAAAATTTATTGGCCAAAATCAAATACAATAAATTCACCAGCAACAATTACTATTAATTTTGTCTTCAAAATTTTCAAGCCATGACAGTTTTCCATTTAGAAAATAAGTTATGGGTCAAATGAAAGATAGCAATTAGTCTATTTATTAAAAATTTAAGTTACAAACACAAAAAATGAAAAATACTGCAAAAAAGATCTTCAATTTCATTTGCAGCAGTGCTTGGTTAATATGGGACCATAAATGGAGCACTACTGGAAGTCAGATCTGATGATTTCTATTTTGAATATTCAGAAGTGTGGAAAATCATGTACAACATTCAGATCACATGGCTTTAAATATGGAAAATACAACATTCAGATCAGATCACTTTTCCATATGGAAAACCATCTTCAACATTCAGATCACATGACTTTCCATACAGAAAACCATCTTCAACATTCAGATCACATGACTTTCCATATGGAAAATCATCTACAACACCCAGATCACAAGACTTCCACTTAAACATCATAGTTTTTTTTCATAGTCTTTCAGTTTAAACAGATCCTAATCCTGGTTTCAGACCTATTCTGGAATGGCTCCATCAAGTTTCATTCAAACTGTGCATCGAGTCCATCATCCCAGAACACATCTGAATCACATCTTTGATGTCCTACATAACATAACGCCTTTACTCAGTGTAAGACTTGTGGGATATGTTAAAGCACTGTGCCTGTGCTGTGAGACAAAAATAAGTGACTGTTTTTATTTTCATCTGAATAAACTGAGCAACATAATACATGAACGTGAAGCCACTATTTGTCAGCACAAATCAATATGGAATGACGTCCTCATCCAATGAAAGTCCTGTGGTAAGATGGCATATGCCTCCATGATTGCTTAATGGATATGTGAATTTCATTCATTTTCCTTCTGTACTTGAAAATGGAAGATAAAGACTAAGCGAAGCAGATGCTACCGATGTAAGAGCACTAATAGTTGACAAAGTAACGTTACAATTAGCACAAGCCACGATGTGTAGAATGTCCTTGCGGCACTAATGTCTATAAGTGCTGTATTTGCATTTTCATCTGTTGCATTTATCACAATATCTGTGTCTGGTTTTGGGAAATCTGCAAAAATAAATATGCATCAGATAGGGATGACATTAGTGAATCAGATGAATGAAGATAGTGATGCTGAACTATGCAATTACTTTGGAATAAAAACGGCACACTTGCAGCAACCATCAATATCTTGCATTTTAAAAATGTGTTGTCCAATAAAAAATGTAAATACTATATATTTTTTGTATATGTTTTTTTTTTTGGGGGGGGATTAACAAGTTAACATCTTTCAAAGAAATAGCCCAGTATAGATAGATGAATTTAAAGAATAATGTGTATACACGTGAGTGGAATCAAATCAAGATGTATCAACTGCTCATACTTAAATCATTTCAAAACTGCAAACAGCTATGACTTGGATATGCAATCACATAATTCTTTGTTATTGTAGTAGGGTTTAACAACATTTTTCAGCACAAGATAGGCTATATATGGTGGCCAATATAAATGGTGGAGGAAGAACCCAGGAAAACTCTGGAAAGAACCACCTACCAACGAGATGCTATTGGCATTCTTTCTCACATACCCACATTGGCCAAACCTGAGACTTGAACCCATACAGACAGAGGTGAGATAGCAATGATCCATATCAGTGAGTGCTTTAGACCACTTGGCAACTCTGGGCCCCTCATAATCCATTGGCGGATCTGGGTTCATGTTGTTTATTTACTGATTACTCCTAACAAACTGCACAGACCCAGATCTGCCAGCACATTTTGCAACAGCAGATCTGGGTCAGTGCAGTCTGCAGTTGGGCCAGATTTGTGATTACTGCAAACCACAATTTTGCTAACTGAATGGAAATTTAAAATCTGCAAATATATTTTGATCACAGTAAAATCTTTCTAATTTTAATGAGGCTGAATAATTTGTTTATGTGTCAAAATACACCATCTGCACTGAATCAGATGTATGAAGATACTGATGCTGAATTATGCAAACATACAGAAAGCATATTGGTATCACGTATTCACAGTACCATATGTACATGCTAGAGTCCAACTGCAAACTGCACAGACCCAGATCTGACATCTCATAATGTGCTGGGAGATCTGGCTCTATGCCGTTTGTTAAGATGAATCAGTAGAACAAATAACTCAAACACAGATCTGTGGTGCATTTATTTTTTTTGTTTGAAGTCTGACTCGACTTATAATTGAGCATACATGGTACTCAAGTCTGACTTGACTTATAAGTGAGCATACATGGTACTCATTACTACTCTGATTTTCTCTTTGTTCCTTGCAAAACTTTGAGGAATTTAGCAGAAAACTGTATTTTCAATGAAATGATATGGGGATTACACAAGGAGATCCATGATTATGTTGGAAAAAATTTCACTGTATGCTGTTTGTAAATTATAAATTAAACATTTATAAGTATAGATCATAGTTAAAACAAAGATTATATTTGATAGTTTTAAATTAAAAAATATTAACAACAGAAATTTTGATGACAATGAGCTCTCAAAATGGTAGCATAAAGTACCTGGCTTTGTTGTACGTGTTGTTTTTATTGTTGTGCTGGTTGTACTTGTTGTTGTTGATGTTGTTGGCATCGGTGTTGGTGGTAATGTTGTTGGTTTTTCTGTCACTGGTCTTTTTGTTGTTGGAGACTGTGTAGATGGAGGTATCGGTGTTGTTTCTGGAAAAAAAAACAAAAAAAACAAGATCATTAAAAACAAGAGTCCCTTGAGCACTCCACTGCTCAACAAGGATTTCCACAAGTTCGTGGAAAGTCATTTCTTTGTTGTAACTGTGGAGTGTTAAAGTTATCTCTGATGCTCTCCATTAACCCTTTCATCACTGCGGACTGCAAAACCGGTCAGGGGAAAGTAAGTCCGTAAACACTATGGACCGAATTTTCGGCCTGGGGCAGTGTTCTTTAACATTATAGTACCCGACTAAATATCTTTCGGGGTACATCTAATAACTTCCATCTGGTAATGTAGATGTTATATTTGGATAATCTCAAGAGTTTAGCTTGTATACAACTAGAAATATCGAACAAAGTAGGAACTTTTAACATGTTTTCCGAATGTTGAAATTTGTATCCCAAATGGCGGCGTTTAAAGGAATTTTAGAGGATAGTTTTTGGAGGATTTAAATAATTTCGACCTGGTAAATTTGGATGACTATGAGAGAAGACGTATGGAGAGACAATGGAATGCTTTTGTGGGTGACAGTGATGACGATGAAGATGACTTTGAAGGTTTTGAACCAGAGGAATTGTATGCTTCACATGGTTTGTTTTATTTTGGATGAAGCCAGAAAACAAAAGAGATTTGTTTCAGTTTTCTGACAGAGTTGGGCACACCCGAGTTTTAGATGGCTCCAGGAAAGCTTCGGATTATTTTCAAATATTCTATTCAGATAAAGTTTTGGGAAAAATTGTCCGTTTAACGAACTTAAATTCGACGATCAAACGTGGCAGAGACGAGAAAGGTGTGTGGACAGATCTCACCATGGAGATCATTTTGGTTCATTTTATAGAATGTTATATATTATGGACACCATGAAAGAAAGACTTGTGTTATTACTGTGATTATTCACTAGTACATCTAGGGTCAATTGAACAAATGTTGAAAACTTTTTAAGTTTTCTAAGAGGTAATAAAATAATTACTTGTATTTTACCTGTTATGTTACCTGTTTGTACCTGCATTTTAACAATTTCTAATAGATATGCATATTTTATTGAATTAGTCATAAAATTTGAATTTTAACCTTGACTTTGACACCTAATCTAGCCAGATATCTTTAACATTGGCAAAATTATGTTGTTTCAAAGTCCACAAGTCATTTTGCTTTACAACTCCAAAATTACTTAGTGTTGAGGACTCTACACCTACAAAGTTACTTAGTGATGAAAGGGTTAAGAAGATTTTCAAATTAGACAGTGACAACCATACTGGATTTATGACAGGCATCATTTGACTGGACAACATCAGAAGACCTTACAGGAATTTCTTATCAAAGTTTACAGCATTAAGTTTGATCTCTTATCAACCTTGCTTTGGAATTTAATATTTTGCAAACAACCCCCACCCCCGCAACAAATAATGCCCTGGAAATTATTCTTGCTTCCAAAACAATGAACATAATTAGAAAAATGACTATGAGTAGAACTGTTCAGAAAGAAGATAATTTTAGAACAGATCAGAAAGTAAAAGTAAAATATAAGTAAATTATTGTTATAAAACTGATCATTTTTATATATTCTTAAAAGGAATGGAAATTTTGTTATTTTTTGCTTTCATTATGGCTTTACTTACATATTTATAAATTCATATCAAAGTGACCAAAATTACACAAAAAAGCTGCCAACTGCAGAATCTGACGTGTAATCTACACATGTGAAGATTTTTCAAGTACAGTGAACATAATGTAACAAAATAATGTCATCCAATTCATTTAAAAACATGTATAATACACATATTTCTTCCATCACATAAAAAATGGCATATTTAGGACCAAGTTAGTATGCAATGACCAAATTCTTCCAAATTTTTCTCCTGTCATCTTTTATTTCGCAATGTTTCCCGTGATTTAGTTTTGTCACCCTATAACATCCTGGACTACAGCACCTGGACTTCAAGACAGCACATGATAAAACAGAACTTTATCTGAGATACCAGTTTGGGGAGACCGCTTGTAGTCTAAGACCAGATTCCTACTTCATTCATCAGTTTTGTTACTTGAAAGATCCCTTTTAAGAGACCACTTGTCCTGAGAGGCCATATTTATGTTGGGAGAAAGGGTGGTCGCCCAAGAAATGCTTTACTGTTGAGGCCCTAACTTGCTTCGAGACAAGGCAAAATACACTTGTACTGATAAAAGGAAATAAGTGACACCTAAACTGTAATACAACTGTGCATATTGTTAAAGAATGATCATTAAGATTCTTATGTTCAGAAATGATCACTCACATTTACAGGCTGAGGAATGTTTCCTCGCATTCTGATGTTGATGAATTATTACTAGATGCTTTAATGTTGAGGAATGATCATTTGTGTTTGATGTTGAGGAATGTTTACTCACGTTTTGATGTTGCTGTTGTTGTTGTATTGCAGCACATTTCTAACTCCATCTTCATATTTTTCAATTTACAGGCGCCATAAACCTGATTGTTCATTCCAGAAGGAGACCCTGTTGATGTTGCTGTGGACAAACAGACAGACTAAATATACAAAACGAATTGTTGGAATTTTGTAATTGATATAAATTCAAAACTGTAAAATCTACTGATTCTGTTAGGAATTAAATCTAATATTACAATTTTGTTTTATAAAAATTTCATCAAAGTGAGTGGATAACTACAGAACCCATCATAGAAATGACTGGATAACTACAGAACCCATCATCAAAGTGACTGGATAACTATAGAACTCATCATCAAAGTGAGTGGATAACTACAGAACCCATCATAAAAGTGACTGGATAACTATAGAACTCATCATCAAAGTGACTGGATAACTATAGAACTCATCATCAAAGTGACTGGATAACTATAGAACTCATCATCAAAGTGACTGGATAACTATAGAACCCATCATCAAAGTGACTGGATAACTATAGAACCCATCATCAAAGTGACTGGATAACTATAGAACTCATCATCAAAGTGACTGGATAACTATAGAACTCATCATCAAAGTGAGTGGATAACTACAGAACCCATCATAAAAGTGACTGGATAACTATAGAACTCATCATCAAAGTGACTGGATAACTATAGAACTCATCATCAAAGTGACTGGATAACTATAGAACTCATCATCAAAGTGACTGGATAACTATATAACCCATCATCAAAGTGAGTGGATAACTACAGAACCCATCGTCAAAGTGACTGGATAACTATAGAACTCATCATCAAAGTGACTGGATAACTATAGAACTCATCATCAAAGTGACTGGATAACTATATAACCCATCATCAAAGTGAGTGGATAACTACAGAACCCATCATCAAAGTGAGTGGATAACTACAGAACCCATCATCAAAGTGACTGGATAACTATAGAACCCATCATAAAAATGACTGGATAACTATAGAACCCATCATCAAAGTGACTGGATAACTATAGAACTCATCATCAAAGTGAGTGAATAAGTACAGAACCTATCATAAAAATGACTGGATAACTATAGAACCCTTGATCAAAATGATTGAATAACATAAAGCATGCACTGAAACATTATATTTCTAGTATTATAAAAGACTGGGGTAGAATTTAAAAAAAAAACCAACAAAAACCTCCAAACAAAACAATGGATGGGTATGAAATATTGACTTACTTGTGAAATAATATCTTTTAAGAAAGGTAAAATCTGGCATCCCTGGGATAGACTGAAACTGTTTGACCCAGATGGAGAAGGATATAGGGGGCTCCGCTGTAGGATCTGAGCAGTTGACTATCAGTCTTGCATTAGGAGGGTATACATCTTCTATTATGCAATTGTTATAATACACTTCTGGAACCTGCAATGATCATACATTTGATTAGGAATAATAAATCAATCAGTACATAGAATAGAATGTCTTTATCAAATTATGTTTGACAAACCCAAATAAAATAGAAAAGAAAAGGAACATTACCCTTAGAAGAAGCAACTATAAAGTTGACTGGTTAATTATTTTATCCCAAACTACTTACATATTGTAATTGAACATAATAAAATGAAAATTAAAAAAAGCTCTATTAGATCCATCTGTATTTGAAAGAACAATACAAAATGTATATTCCTGCATTCATTTAATAGTTTACATTGATTTATTCATGACAATACAATAATTATTATAGCAAAAAATTCCATTATAATGGGTGAAAGGCACAGTCTATTTCAAAACTTAATGACATCTGACTTCACATGGGTAGGCCCTGCTACAGTCAGTGGGAACTCAGTCACTTCATGTAATGGAAAACAAGATCAACTATGGCCAATGTGGGTATGTGAAAAAGCTTGCCAGTAGCTTCTTGTGGGTCAGTGGTATTTTTCAAGGTTTTCCCTGGGTTCTTCCTCCACCATTTATACTGGCCACCATGCATAGCCTATCTTGTGCTGAAAAAATAGCATGAGACCCTACAACAACAACAGTACTGAGGGAACCTCTGAGGAATCTCAAAAATAATACAAGAGGCCCAAGTGAGCATCAGATCCCTCACCTGTATGACATCTGTTTAATAGCAAAAAGAAGATGGCCTAAAAATCTAGGACATATACTTTCTGTACAAAAGTGTTCAAATTTTGCTGACTGCATGTTATGAAAATATTTGTTTCAATAATTTTCTTATATTTAGTATCTTCATGGCTTTTTTGTTAGGGCAGAACATGGCCAAATTTCTTCAAATTCTACTAAGTAGTTTTTGAGAATTCATTACTTTTTAATTTTAGCAATGGTGGCCAAATCAGACCAGCATTGTCTGTGCAGGTTTTAAAGTCATTTACTTTTTTTGCTTTACTTCAGCCATGTGCTTTTTTTCTTCTGTCAAATTTGTTCTTCTAGTGAGTGTTTATTGTGAGATGTTGTTTAAAGATTGTGTATCATTAGTAATAGGGCCATATGTAATGGCCAGTGACATAGTCTGAACAAATCTTAAAGTCCTTCATGCTAGGAGACTTTCTGTCAAATTTTGTCTAGACTAGTACATATAATGTTTACAACTGAAAAGCCTTTCTTGCCAGGATGCTTTCTTTCAAATTTGCAATATCTGTTCAGCGGTTTTTGTGAAGCCACAGTGGTGTCATTAGGTGCTGGGGTCGGGGGATTTACACCAGCAATTTTGTCACAAGCACCTGCTTGTATTAAGTAAATCAATAAATGTTTTTGAAGTAACAATATAAAAACCCTCTTATGAAAATACTGAGTCATATAAGTTTTTCTTTTAGTAACAATGACAATATTTGATAGTGGCTAAGCATCATTTGCATTGATTTGAAAATCTTGTATGCCATGATCCTGTCAAATTTGGTTAAATTCTGTCAACAGTATTTTTTTATAACAATTTCTATATTTTTGCTAAAGACATTTATGCCAGAATGCTTTCATCAAATTTGGTCAAAATCTGCTGTATTTTGTCTTATCGTGGATTTTCTATTTTCTGTGCATAACTACAGCCATACTGAACCAAAGATTGGCATAATTGGCAATATTTGAAAACTCTTCCTGCCAGGATGCTTTCTGTCAAATTTGGTGAACTTTTGTCAAGTCTTTTTTAAAGTAGTCTTTTGAAGTTTTTTCTCAGTGTTAGTAATGCTGTCTGTTTTATGGCAGATAAGCATTAGTGTATACATCATGCCAAATCTTTTCTTTGTTAAATTATATCCAATGATTTCTGAGAAATGAAAAGAGTAATTGTTATAAGATACTGGCTTAAATCATGAGCTACTTGGGTCTATTGGCCTGGTGAGTTAATAGGCCCAAGACACTGACCAAAAAAAAAAGTTAATCCTAGTGGACTAAACTGTCATTTTCATATAAGCACATTATTTTTTTAAAAAAATATCTGCATCAAAACAAATGGGCTAGATGAACTGATAGATACCTGTACTTCCTGAAAATCTATGACCTTAAATTTTAAGACTGATCTTTTCTTTTTTAAATGCAAATCAAATTCTTTGCTTTTTATAACTAGTGGTCTTCATTATTATTATTATTATTATTATTATTATTATTATTATTATTGTATAAATCCAAACTCTGCACCACATTTTCTGAAGATTAAATAGTTGTAGTTGGTACATAATATAACTCATACATTCTGATCAATTATTTTCTGATAAATTTTTATCTTTTTCATCTCTTTCCCATTCTCCCATATATTCAGAGATTTTATAGAAATTTTCAAATGACTGACTTACCATGTATACAACGTAGTATTCCATCTGGGTGGGGGGTGTAAAAGCGCTGTAATGTGGACATATGAATGTCAACTTGGTATTTGGCTCCACACTCAAATATCTATCTTGACTACTAAACCTGCAATAAGATAAAATACTGACATGAAAAAAAATGTTTGACATAAAGCAGGTCCAAATAAAATGTATGCTACCATCAAGTTATTTATTAACCAGTAGTTCTTTCTTGAATTATCTAGCCAGGTCGAGCTTGTCAGAAATCAGATTCAATATTTCCTTATTAACTAACTCTTTAACCGCTGGCGCTGCATTAACTTAGCAGGAGGTAGTAGCCTACTTCCAAGCTCTGTAGTGTCGAGGTCATGTAAGATACACTAAAGTGGGTGGTATTATAGAAAGGTAGACAGATGTAGCTTTAAAATGATGCCAAATAATCTGGATGTTCTAGCTGCACTACAAAATACAGAGGGAAAAACAATTTTTTGGACCAGAGGTTTTCCCACCCAAAATTCCCCCAAGATCAGAATCCGATTTTGTGTAGAGATTTTAGACTTTTATCCTCAGATCTAAGACAGACCCATCTGAAGTTCACATTGACCAGTGAACCTTTGCAAAGAGTAGAATAAGATGGGTATTTTGGAATGAAGAGTGGTCTCAATACAAAAATTATGTGTCTGTTAAGCAACAAAAAAAACCCTCCAAACAAAAACAACATTTACCCTTCTGCTCATGTGAGTGAAATAGCCAATGAAAAATGACGTTTCTAACACAAATAGGCATTAGGTTAGTCAGAAATCTCTTGGAGGTCAATTTATTAGGATATATTCTGAAATAGCCTTCAAAATTTGTTTCCTTTGTACATTTCAGGTGAAAACAAAAATCTCCTGCGGTTAATGAGTTAATAATTTGTAATTATCTGAGATTTTTATACTTATTGCGCCTAGTTTGTACTGACCTGATATTTTTATACTCATTGTACCTAGTTTGTACTCATCTAATATTTGTATACTTATTGCACCTAGTTTGTACTCATCTGATATTTTTATACTTACTGTACCTAATTAGGAATCCTGATATTTTTATACTGATTATATTGAGTTTGTATTCGTCTGATATTTTATACTCATTGTACCTAATTAATACTCATATTTTATGCTCATGTACCTAATTTGTACTCAGTTTTTTACACTCATTGTACCCAGTTTGTACTTATCTAAAAATTGTACACTTACTGTACCTAATATACTGATTGAATCTAGTTTGTATTTGTCTGATATTTTTGCTCACTGTACTTAGTTTGTACTCTTCTGATATTTTCTATTGTACCTAGTTTGTACTCATCTAATATTTTTATACTCACTGTACCTAATTAGTACTCATCTGATATTGTTATACTCACTGTACCTAATTAGTACTCATCTGATATTTTTATACTCATTGTAGCTAATGTGTACTCATCTGATATTTTTATACTCATTGTACCTAATTAGTACTCATCTGATATTTTTATACTCATTGTAGCTAATGTGTACTCATCTGATATTTTTACTCATTGTACCTAGTTTGTACTTGTCTAATATTTTATACTCATTACCTAATTAGTACTCATCTGATATTTTTATACTTACTGTACCTAATTAGTACTCCTCTGATACCTTGATGATCTAAATATATTTACCAAGTCTGATCAACACCTGATCTGTAATAAGATTTGCTGAGTAGGGACCAACCCCTGAGATGTGGGCAATTTTTCTTGGCCCCTGAGATGTGAATAGTTTTTCTTGACCTTTGTGATGTGTGCAATTTTTATTAAATTTAAAATGGATTTCAACAAAGTCCAACTTAGTGCAAATAACATTTACTGTAGTATGTATTATGTGTTATTGTACATGTATTACTGTAATTGTAGATATATTATGTGGTATAATGTATCTGTCTTGTGCATGTTTTTTCTCTCTTTTCTATATTTTCACCTGTCTACAATGGTTCAATTGATGTATCACTACCTAACTCTTCCTACCAATGCCCATACTTAGGGATTGCTGATCAATATTATAACTGACAATTTGCCCCCATTTGTTCCTTAGAATAAAGCCATTAATGTGTTTCAATTACCCTTAAAACCAACAAAACAAAACAAACATCATCATGTAATTTACAGGCAAACTGGCAGCCATAGCTTGTGCTTGTTGTCTATCTGACTGCCACTATATAACAAATGCATATTTTGAATCATCCCAACTTTATAATCAATCAGCCTCTTTTCATGAACTGATAATTGGAGCATAAAATGCTTTGATTTTATTGGATGTGTTATGCCAATGAGAAGGGCATGGTTATCAGAGTTTTGGCAATATGTTAATATACTCCATCACATCTAGGACCCCATCTGGTGGACCCTTTTGTGAGAATATTTGCTGGCTCCCAAAAGTCAAAATTCTGGGTTAGTTGCTTGAGTTTCATGAATATTCAACACCTGCAGGGTGGTTAGAAGTTCAGCCAATCAGATGCAAGATCCTCACATTAATATGCACTGTTCTTGCTCCTTTTTTGAACTTGCACAATAATTCTTTCATATAATCTTATGTTCTAATATTTTGATCATAGATCAAAAACCTCCAAAATGGTAACATACTCTGCCAATCATATGCCAAATCACCTAATTAATATGCATGGATCTTGCTCATTAATGAACTCTTGATAAATACTGATGACCTATATTCCAAGTTTGATCACAATCAATCACAAATAATGGCTTCCAGAGTGGTACAAAGCTCTTACTGGCAGGTCTGATGCATGACTAAGATAACCTTGCCCCTTCAGAAAACAGGGCTATACAAAGGCTGGTGTAGCAAAAACTATTGACTTCTTGGGAAATATCATTAAACAAAAATAACAAGAATAACAGGAGAGAGACTGAAGGTCAAAATATGTCTCTTTGCAACTTAAAACCATATTCACCCAGAAATATAGCTATGTAAATTTTCCAGAAAATATAAATATAAACAAGATATTGTGCTGTAGCAAAACAGCTCAGTAGTCATTAGAGTTAGCTCCCCTGTACCATTTACTGCAAAACATCCATGGTTACTATAAAGAAGTTCATTTTTTTTAAAAACATAAATCGAAATTCTCTTAGTATAATCAGCATGCCAATATTAGCATTCTTTTTAAAATACAGGAATTGCTCAACCAAAAATCACAGAACCAACAGATCAAAGCCAAGCTTTACACATACACTACAACTGCCATAAAAAAACCACATCAAGAATTTCTTATGAATCTCCTGTGGTAAAAATGAGCTATTAATGATTATTTGATATGTGGCTGGCAGAGAGAGAAACCCAGGTAGTTATCTTTCTGAAAATTCCTGTTGCTTGCTGGGAAGAGAATTAATGATGGGGAACACACAAACACTGCAGAGACTGAATTAAAGTGGAAAAGTATTACAAGTTGTCTTTAATACAACCCTGTCACCACATATGACATGTAGGTGATACAAATAAGATAAGCAAGATTTCACTGTTCCTGTTTATGCATCAGAGACCCCCCAAATTTGAATCCAAGTTGTGACACTAAAACGATTTTGACTCAATCTTGCACCACCCAAAAAATCAATCTTGCACCACCCGGGGAAACAGTGAATTATGTATATTGACAACAAGCACAAAAAAACCCGTCTACAAAACTTTGTTGCATGAATCCAGCTATTAGGTTTGAATATTAAAACTGCCCGATTTAGTTGACTTGAACACTAATATCCCCCTCCCCCAAACAATCCAAAACCAATTGCATTTATAAAACAGGTACTTCCCAGCAAGTTAGGTGCTGATGATGTGTTCTGACCATATTTTGTATTCCACATGGTTGATGGTTGATGAATTTTCATTCAAGCAAGACATATTTTGACTGAGAAACTATGGCTAAATTGATCAACTAAAACAACCAAGCTACTTCTCATGGATGGTCAATGCTAAACTATGTCAGTTATTTGTAATATGACATGATTTCAACAGCCCTATGACCTTCCAGCATCTAAACAACCTAATACATGTACTGTGATGCAAAACTAAAATTTACAAGTAACAATCTTTAAAGAAGCATATTGAATTTTATTAGGTCCTAATTTATTTTAATTTAATTTAACCTAAAAGTTTTTGCTTAATCTTATTAAGAAAAATTACTTATGTCAAAAATTGAAAATTGTACTGTGATGGCCTGAAAATCAAATCAGGTCATCTAAATATGCATTCTGTATCAAATGTGTAACAAATTTCACTCATCTACATCAAGTGCATTTTGCTTAATCATACAAAGTTTGTCACAAAAGCATCCACAATATACAAATGATTTTAATCATATGAACAGCATTAGAATGAAACTCTAATACCGCCATTAGCCATTAATGTGTAAATATAAGTCTGGAAATTTGTTTTGTGTACCTAAGTGGATTTTGCTAAAGTGCTAAAAATTTTGTCTACATATTCAGTAAAACCTGTACAAATGTACATCTTTTTTATAGCAGTCACCTGCTCTTAACAGCCATTCTAATTCTACCCAGTCACAATGGGCAAATATCCAATTTAAAAAAGTCATGTATGTAATGGTTACCTGTGATCAGCTAGCAATTGTTTTCAAACCAAACAATAGTTTCCCACTATTTTTAGCAGTCACTGGAACATATTGACAGTCATACAGTGTACCCAAACCATAAATAAACTTTTTTTACAAAGGCACATCCTACAAATTAATGTGCAAACACATCTTATTTCATCTGTACTTTCAATGTGCATATGTAAGAAAGCTTGCCAGTAGCTTCTCGTGGGTTGGTGGTTCATTCTCGTGGGTTGATGGTTCATTCCCATATTTTCATGGGTTCATCCTCCACCATTAATTCTAGTTTCCATGTATAGCCTATCTTGTGCTGAAAAATGGGGTTAAACCCTATAGCAACATCACCTGTACTTGTCATTGCAAAACTTGGTGATGTCAACTTCCAAACTTAAGCAGTTTTTAATCATTGTGGGGGTGAGTTGAAGGGTATAAGCAGTTGGTTGCTGGATGGTAAGAAAAGCAGTCCTGTTATTGCAGCAAAAATTTGAGTACCCTTTTGTGCAATGTCAGTATCCATTCTGTGCCAGTGTAACAGATTTTGATTGTTATCTTTGTCTAAATGTCTGGGAATTAAAAGTCATCTTCGAAAAAAGTTCATTTTTGGAGTCAGGGGTCATTCAATATTGAAATACTTGTCTCTAAAATGGCAGGCAAAGTTAAAATTCTTGTGTTCCAAACAATACCCAGGTAAACCTTTCTTTTCATTCCATATTCACCACAAGCAACTTGCATAAGCCTACATTAATTTCATCTCAGAGTGAATCCAGATATGGTTGAACTATGAACAGCTGTTTCTAAGCCTAATTAAACAAGCAGGGCAAACAGTTCTCTGTTTCACAATAATATGCAAGCTGTCAATTAGCAGTGAAATTAATGCTTTATGATGGTGCACAAAACAAGATCAGTAATTCTTTTAATAGATGATATAATTTATTGGATGGAATCATGTGAAGGCTAGTGACCTTGTATCCAAACCAAGTACCACACACACACACTCACACACACAAACACACCATATACATACATATAACTCTGGTTGAATAGTGTACCTATATTCAAACCACACAAACACACACACACACACACACATCATATACATACATATAACTGGTTGAATAGTATACCTGTATGCAAACCAAGTACCACACGCACACATCATATACATACATATAACTATGTGCTAATAAAATAATACTAATCATTATCATCACCACCACCACCACCACCATCATGATCATCATCAGTGCATGGTATTTGTTAAAATTCCAAGTTTGAAAGGTGATATTATGGTCACCTGTGTAAGCCAGTTTGGCCTTTTCCCATAAGTGGTGCATATAATGGTACACATAGTCTGTCTCCATTATGAGATTACTGCATGATCTTGCAGCCAAGTTCCTTATAAATTGATAGACATGTGTATGTATGTATGTATGTATGTATGTATGTATGTATGTATGTATGTATGTATGTATGTATGTATGTATGTATGTATGTATGTATGTATGTATGTATGCATGAATGTATGTGTGTATGTATGTATGTATGTATGTATGTATGTATGTATGTATGTATGTATGTATGTATGTATGTATGTATGTATGTATGTATGTACAGAGTTTAAGGATATCACATTCATGTCTATAAGAGCAAACTGAAAATTGACTAGTAAACATGTAAAGATATTTATTATTAAATAACTAAAATCAACAATCTGAAAAAAATTAAACATGTAGTCAAAATACAATAAAATATGTGGTAGTTGAAGATGTTGAAATTCCTGAAAAAGTATAGAAAATGCATGTAAAAACTATGAAATCATTAAAATGTGGGATCTTATATAAACCACTTCTTAATTCGGTTCACATAGCAAAACAAGTTCTAGTTCACAGAACGGATATTTAATGCACTGCCAAAAATATACTCCACTGTCAATAACTACTGGCAAAGTATGGCTGTCAATGGATACAAAGTATGCAGTCTGGTCAACACTGTAAATAGATAGTGACAAAGTACTCTGTCTGGTCAGGGCTGTAAAACTTCCAGAGGTATATTGAAGGATCCTGTAGCACATCAGCATAATCCTAAATATAAAGTGCTGTTCAAGTTTAGGCATAAAAATAAAAAAAAAGGTAGACAAAATAAAGTCCTGAACAAGAGTCAAAATAAACACAAGGTAAAATGTGAAATTCCTGACACAAACCTGAATAAATTTAGACAATGTAAAATGTGAAATCCCTGAGACACAAACCTGAATAAATTTAGACAACAATGTAAAATGTGAAATCCCTGACATAAACCTGAATAAATGTAGACAACAATACAACAATGTAATATGTGAAATCTGGACACAAACCTGAATATATATATATATATATATATATATATATATATATATATATATGCCTTTTAAAAACAGGAATTTCAGCAACAAGTTTATATTGGGAAATGTACCCTAGCAATGGAGATACTTCAATGGATACTGTTTGGTAATATTAAGTAGCTGTCAGACAGGTTAACTTGGTAATCATAATATTAGCTCCTGGTAGGACAAAGGCTGAATATGTGTTTAGTAACTTACAACACTGAAAAGTTAAATGCTTCCATAGCAACAATACTCCATTATTAAGCACTCTGGTAAGGACACATAGTACTAATGGTATGGAAAAATGGGAACCAGTCTGGATATGGGTGCACATTAAATAGAGTATATATGGGTTTGGGTGGCCAGGATTGGTTAATAATGTAAGTTATGTTTTAGAAAAAAGAATCTTTTGAGAACTTATCTTAGTTGTTAAATGAAAAAAAAAAAATACAGACATTGTTTTATTGATGGAATTTCAGTCCTTTAACAGTCATGAGTTTGGAACACTCATTACTAAAATTAGCACTTGACTCTTTGGTGTGGAACTGAAAGCACACGTTTCAAATACATGCAGGTCCAAAAAATGCAGGGGCTCATATCTTTTCCTCTACACAGAAGCTGGCATCCAGGTTTCATCTATACTGATAAATATAGGTTTGATCCTGAATGGTAAGAAATTTTAAGTTAATGAATTTTTAATATCATGGTATTTGCATAGGTTTACTATGGGAACTGAACTAGTACTGTGATTCCTTAAGAGAGATGATTCTTAACTTGATCTGCAACACTAAGTACAGTCAAACCTTATAGAACTGTAAGAATTTCTCATCTCCAAACTTTGATTTAGCATTTACAATGAAAATAAAACATTCTCAATGGTACTGGGATCCCTGTGTATGGGGTCATGGACAGGTCATTTAATTAGCAACAAACCCTCTCCTCTTTTCACAAGTCCATTACTCTGATAAGAGTTGTGTTTAGAAAACACTAAAGTTGATAAGAAAGAAATTTACAACTTTGCAGTTGGCAGTAAACACTTGCAAATTGTTTTTATTTGGATGAGAAATATGGTTTAATATGTTTTGACACTTCTAACAAATCCTTTGACATGTACATTTAGGTACTTCTGTCCCTCATATACATTTTGGTGCCGATTTCAATATTATATTTCATGTTCACTTGCCAGATTCAATGAAATGTACATGTATTAGATACTGATCAATTTACAGTATATGGGCAGCATGTTTCTTGCATTCCATTTTCTTGAGGAAGGCACCATATACATTCACTTTAAAGTCAAATCCAATTTCAAACTGAACAGATCTACTGTTACATGTGTCAGCAGATCTGGGTATAGAAGCTTGTTAAAGAGTAATGGAGGCATAGTGATTTATCAATATGCCAAAGCTTTAGATGATGATAATATTTCACAAGTTTCCCATAAGGTGATGACCATAATGTTTCTCAAGTGAGGTGAAAATAACAGCACCCCCCCCCCTGCAAAACATCAATACAAAACAAAACCCCAAAACATTCACTAATGTCATACATAGCAGAGATACCACCTTTTTGACAGCGCAAGTTCGTTTTCATATACCACACAAAAACTATAAGAAGGATGGTTAAGTTTACTCTAATCATCAGAGTCCTCATCAATGCAAGCCAGGATCCTTTAAATTCTTCTTCTCATTGTGACCCAACATGACCTTTCACACTGTTTTAAAGAGTAAATCAAGTGTTCTCCTTCAAACATGACTGATAAAATGAGTACTTTCAATTATTGTGTTGAATATTTGGTCAAGGAACTTATCCTAGAATAAAAGCTGTTCAAAGAAACCCATTTTCTTTAAGTCACAATGACACTAATCAATTACCTTTTTCCTCCAAAATAAAATGGCCTCTTCCATACATGCCCTCCATAAATTTTGGGTAAGGTATCCAGTCTAGAACTTGTGTAATTCTTCCAGTCAGTGACCTTAATCTTTCTTTTTTTTAAACTTAACCTCTAACCTGCTGACCCCAAAATCTGCAGACTTAATCCTTACTACAAATGCAAGACATTCAAAAAGTTTGCCAATGGTACATCATGGAGTTATTTTGAGTTATTTTGAGAAACAGGAGCTGGAAATTGAATATTTTATAGACACAACAATGGCTGTTGTTACTATAGAGAATACAATTCCATATTGTGCTGCAAAAGGGCTTTTGATGAGCAGCCTTTCAAATCCATTCATGAAATGCATTCCAATTCATTCAGTTTTCGCTTATCTTTCACTAATCTGCATTTTGTTAGAGTTATCAGATTTCTTTAAAATGCATTCAGCATTTGCATTCATTCTGCATTTCAGTTGTGTTCATTCTACATTTCCATTGTGTTCTACATTTTGGTTGTGTTCATTCTGCATTTGTGTTCATTCCACATTTTGGTTGTTTTTTGTGTTCATTCTTCATTTCAATTTTGCTCATAACAGTTGTGTTCATTCTGCATTTCAGTTGTGTTCATTCTACAGTTCAGTTGTGTTCATTCTTCATTCCTTTTGTGTTCATTCCACATTTTATTTGTATTCAATCCACATTTCAGTTGTGTTCAATCCACATTTCAGTTGGGTTCAATCCACATTTCAGTTGGGTTCATTCTTTCAGTTGGGTTCATTCTGTCATCTTACTCTGTATGCTTGCTTATACATCAAGTCCAAGTGCCAACTGCACACCCACCCACCCAGTGCTGCCATCGCATTATGCACCAGCAGATCTAAGTCCATGCATTTTGTAAGGTGCAATCAGCAGAACAAAAGACATACATCATCATATTCTGGTGCATTATACATAGCAGATCACAGTCTGTATTGTCTACATTTGGACTCTACTTGTAAGTGATCATATATGGTAGTCTATTTTTATCCCCTGACAATAACCCAAGATGCCAAGGCTATATAAATCTCCACTTGATTTAGAATTTATTTTTTTTTAATATCAAGACCAAATTCAATTAATTTCAGGAAGTTATCAACATACACTTGAGTTGGTAAGTATTTTAGTGTTCTCCCCCTCTTCCTGTATCTGAGAAGTTACACATGTTAGTGCTAGATGTCTTTATTCTGTACAGTTCCTTTCTATTTCTTATTATTTTTGGCAAAGAAATTACTCTCCTGTTGATGTTTGAATCAAGTTTAAAGTCAGTTCTAATTACTAAATTGCAAACTAATTAGTAACTTGCCAACCAATTACTAACTTCCAATTATGTTTACAAATGTATTATATCAGGAAATTGACAAAATAATCACTCTGGCATCTGTAAATAAATGCACATAAAAACACTGGGTTAAAATTGAATTTCACACAACTACATATCCAGGAGAAGATAACATTGTGATATTAGTAATACCAGGTATATATTCATTCACAGGTGGAGTCCAAATGCAAACTGCAAAGACCCAGATCTTCAGTAGCATAATGTGCTGCCATATTTGGGTCTATGTGTTTCGTAGGATTAATCAGTAGAACAAACAACACAGACCCTGATCTGACTGTTCATGATGATACAGTAAATCAAGTTTGTGTTGTCTGTGAATAGAGTGGATTGTAGAGGAGTGGCGACAGTAACTGTGCTGAACAAAAAACATGCACTATGGGAAAAAATACTTTAAAAATTCTCAGAGAACATGAATCATTCCAACAAAGTTTGATTCATGTACCTCACAATACCGCCAATAAATTAAATATTTTGAGTTGTGTACCTAGCAATACTGCTAATAAATTTTAATAATTGTGATTTTATCTTGTTATTGGCAGGAGCAATATATTAATTTTTATGTTCCTAAAAGGTGGAAGTGATATCGCACTTAGAAATACAGTTCATCCCTTTAAAATTTTTGAATTAGTCATCAAGAAAATAAAATCTCTTATCAACACTGAAACATTACACTAACTTGAATATACAGCTGAAATATCTAATTTGTCTGGATAAATAATTGAGGATACCCTCCCATACTTTACACCTGTAAAGAGCTGGAGATTATAGAGTGTCCTAGACAGGTACAAGCCACACCAGAAAAAAAATTTGATACAGGTGCCCCAAGCTAATATTGGTGAACTTGTCCTGTATTTCTATTGTTCAGTTAAAATCAGTTCTAGATTGGATTTTGATGTGTCTACTGAAATTAATGAGAGATTTTTATAGATGTGTATGTGGGCTGATCCTATTTATTAAAAGAATTTCCTTCGAATTACAAGTTCCTCTAGGAAAACAATCTCTGCAACTTGAACTGTTTATTCAGGCATCCTGTAACTGTGTAAAAAAGACAAACTTATGAAATTGAATTTTTAACACTTCTTTTCTTGCCATTGTTGTACTTCCTAAAAAGACCAACACAAGTCTTTGTGTATCCAAAATCCTTATTTAATGATGGGCATTGTGACTGTATTTGCTATTAAAGAGTATTAGGTCATGAAGTACTCACTAATTACATAGATTTAAATATCAGAGATTGGTAACAACACAAATTCCATTGACATAAAGGTATTCCTGATTTATCAGTGACAAAGCTTCCAGGAATGCTATGTATAATTTGCACACTGCCTTTTCTTCCCTACTGTGGTTGGCACAATGACTCTTTCATTTCTGCACAAGGATATAGATTTTATCTTTCTGGCAGAACTGATGGAATAAATTTCAGCACTAAAGTCCTTCATATGTGTCACCTGATTATCCCACAACTGAGGTACTATTGAAATTCTAGTGATCCAAGAAAACCAACCACAATACAAAAACAGTGAAGTCAGCCAAAGCTGTGCAAGTCCAACAAAGTTAGTCTACAAAGTTGCACCTGAAAGCCAGGGGTGTGAAACATAGTACAAATTACAAATCTGACAGATTTAAAGGGTGGGAGTATCAAGGATGGGATAATCAAGCTTCTTTTGCACTTTATAAAACAGGAACAAATCAAGAATTAAGTAAGCAATGTAATTATCACAAGAGGCCCTACAATGGTCAGATGGATTACTAGTTGACCAGGATTTTCAAGAATCCAAAACAAGACTATTTCTTCTTTTAACTACTGTACTGAAACTCCAACATGACATTTTGGCAGGAAAACTATATTCTTAGGTTGGAGTTGACATGTTCACAAAATATCCAGTCCAAAATTCATCATGACCTTTGACATTGAGACTGTTACTATAGTATTTGTCTCAAAGATATACCCACATGATAAGTTTAGATAAATCAAGAAATAATATTTTTTTGTTGAGACCCACCCATTCACTTCCACAAAGTTATCAATGGGTGTCATTCGACCAACTGGGTTCAATGATAAAAATCCTGTCCGCTTATGGCCAACCAGATGCCTAAGTAATCATTTAGTGTCAGCATCACCAAACACTGTACATTAGAGTAACAATATGTTCAACATGAATCTCATGGTGGCCATACTGGATGTCTGAATGCACTCTTTTCATTATGCACCCATCATACAGATTTCAGTTAAAACCTTATGTATATATCGTCATCCATTCTGGAGTAGTTAAGCTTTTTATGATGGTTGCTGAGCAGCCATATTGGCTATCTGCCTGGCACCACTTTCACGGATAAGAACCAAACATTGAAGCGAAAACCCTATCGTGACATGATCATTCATTCTTCCTAAGATTTTCAAGATGGATGCCATTGTGCCTGTAGTAGTTTGAGGGTATCCATTTTAATATAGGACCAACTTGGTGTGAATGTGTTTGTATTTATTTGAGTTTTTATTTTGTCAATTTTCCCTGTAGTTCTGTATTGATATCTTGGGCAATGGATGCTGGAAAGGTCATTACACATGTTCTATTACTAGTAGGAGTATTGATATCTTGGGCTATGGATGCTGGGAAGGTCATTACTCAAGTTCTATTACCAGTAGGAGTACAGATATCTTGGGCAATGGATGCTGGGAAGGCCATTACACATGTTCTATTACCAGTAGGAGTATTGATATCTTGGGCTATGGATGCTGGGAAGGCCATTATACAAGTTCTATTACCAGTAGGGGTACTGATATCTTAGGCAATGGATGCTAGGAAGGCCATTACACAAATTCTATTACCAGTAGCATCAAATATTCCACTCCTTGAATAAAATTAGAACATGCAGGATAACCACAGATTGGAAAATAAATATCCATACTTTTCTTTGTAGTTATGAAGTATAAAATCTGCATTTATGAAAATGAATTCAGAAACCAGTCCACATCACACAAATGGTTAAAATCATTGCCCAGCATATTTCATTTTGAATTTTCTAAGAATTTTCAAAGAGAAAAATCAGAAAAGTTTTTTCTGACAAGGCAATTTAGATCTTGGCAAACAATCTACACTTTCTGGCTCTGTCCACATGTTACACAAAAATCTATAATGCAGAAAAATCCAGAGACATGGTCAACCTGGATTAAACTGTGGAAATAGTCCTGCATATTGCTTAGAGAATAACTCATACAAATCAAGTCAATCAAGATTTCATCAGAAACAGGTATGTAAATGAGCCCATATAATAATGGCACAACTCTAATAGGAAAACATATCTTGTAAATGGACCATGAGGATCTGATTTGCAATAACATGTATGTAAAACTGATCATTCTTTATGGGCGGCAGGCATTCTCAGAAAGACTAAAAGTGCAAGTAAGCTTCCCAACAATTATATATTCAGAAATAAAAAGAGTCATTCAGGTTAATTATTTCTTCTTCATCTTTAACTTTATTCTTGTTGGTGTTTTAAGGCACAGCAACACAAAACAGGTTACTTGGTACTGAAACAACTGAGTAAAGCATTGAACAAGGAGATACTAGGATATCCAACCTGGGCTGATCAGAAGGTACAATCTTTACCCTCACCCTTTCAACTGGGTGTCTCGCATGGTAACCACCAAGATATTTTGGTTCCTGTTTCTTTTAGCCACCTATAGATACATGAGAGTCATCATTATTACTATTCTACATCCCTGTCACCCAGATGGAAAACACCCAATCCTTGTCACCCAGATGGAAAACACCCAATCCTTGTCACCCAGATGGAAAACACCCAATCCTTGTCACCCAGATGGAAAACACTCAATCCCTGTCACCCAGATGGAAAACACTCAAACCTTGTCACCCAGATGGAAAACACTCAATCCCTGTCACCCAGATGGAAAACACTCAAACCTTGTCACCCAAATGGAAAACACTCAATCCCTGTCACCCAGATGGAAAACACTCAAACCTTGTCACCCAGATGGAAAACACTCAATCCCTGTCACCCAGATGGAAAACACTCAAACCTTGTCACCTAGATGGAAAACACTCAATCCCTGTCACCCAGATGGAAAACACTCAAACCTTGTCACCCAGATGGAAAACACTCAATCCCTGTCACCCAGATGGAAAACACTCAAACCTTGTCACCCAGATGGAAAACACTCAATCCTTGTCACCCAGATGGAAAACACTCAAACCTTGTCACCCAGATGGAAAACACTCAATCCTTGTCACCCAGATGGAAAACACTCAATCCTGGTCACCCAGATGAAAAATAAAGCCAATCCCTGTTACCCAGATGGAAAATACTCAATCCTGGTCACCCAGATGGAAAATAAAGCCAATCCCTGTTATCCAGATGGAGAATAAACAATCCCTGTCATTAAGGTGGAAAATAAAGCTAATCCCTGTCACCCAGATGGAGAACAAACTCAATCCCCATTGCCCAGATGAATAAACCCAATTCCTGTCACCCAGATGGATGAAAAAACCCAATCCCTGTCACCCAGATGGACCAAAAAACTGAATCCCTGTCACACAGATGGAGAATAAACTCAATCCCATCACCCAGATGGGGAATAAACACAATCCCTGTTACCCAGATGGAAAACACTCAATCCTGGTCACCCAGATGAAAAATAAAGCCAATCCCTGTTACCCAGATGGAAAATACTCAATCCTGGTCACCCAGATGGAAAATAAAGCCAATCCCTGTTATCCAGATGGAGAATAAACAATCCCTGTCACTAAGGTGGAAAATAAAGCTAATCCCTGTCACCCAGATGGAGAACAAACTCAATCCCCATTGCCCAGATGAATAAACCCAATTCCTGTCACCCAGATGGATGAAAAAACCCAATCCCTGTCACCCAGATGGATGAAAAACCCAATCCCTGTCACCCAGATGGACCAAAAAACCCAATCCCTGTCACACAGATGGAGAATAAACTCAATCCCATCACCCAGATGGGGAATAAACACAATCCATGTTACCCAGATGGCATATAAATTCTGACAAAAATACTGCCCTATTTTTAAATTTTCATTAATAACAGAGTGCAAGTTGTAACTGATGCAGCTACATGTAAGTTGATTGTAATTTCATAGCAGAACTCAACTGTTGGGGGGAGGGGAAGATGGGTGGCGATTGATGTCAAGCACAAATGAATTTCCAATGTCATCATTATAAATGCTAGTATTTTAAAATTATATTCTTGGTTTTACAATAAAATACTAATATACTAATACCACATGCAAGATTAAATTCATGTTGATAAAGTTACAATCATACCCTGGTACATCTAAATTGAAAAATGTTTCAATTATTACAAGTATTTTACAGATAATAGTAAAAGATTAATTGGAAATTATCTAGCATGCTATAATTACAACTAATAGATTAAGTGATTATATTGACAAATCTGATGTAAACTTTCAAATTCAGTCAAGTTTTATTTTATTAGGCTCAGCACTTTGGATTAAGTCACACAATTAAGGGTAAAAAAATAATAAAAAGTTTAATACACCAGAAAAAAGAGAAAATAAAAACGGTAACTAATTCTTTGTAATTTTGACAAGCTATCAGCTGATGTTTTAAAGATCTGTAATTAAATGCAGGCTATTAGATAATGGCTGACTTAGGAAATGTAGAAAGTGTAATTGCTTCTTAAAAAAATGATACCAGGGAGGTTGTAAACCTGAGTGTCCTTGGAGTCAATGAACATTGGACAACTTAATTGGAGCCATTTCTAATTAACAAATTGAGTCAGTCAAGATCTAAGCTGGGAGTATCATATGACAGGAAAGACTGTGCAAATGATAGTGCAGGGTTAGGTGCAGTGAAATCTGTCAAGACTGAAATTCCTTGGACCCCCAAAAAATCTCAGTCCTTAGTTCATAATACTAAGGTCATCTATTTTTATAACAATGAGATAGGATCAAATGTCTTCTAACATACATTAATGAAACAGTCAATCAAGAGGTTTACAAAATATGCCCCATCTGCATACACCTGTATAGCTTCATGTTAATATCCTTTCAGTAGACTTCATTAACAATGGCCGTACAAAATTATCAACATTCTATTGTAAAAATCTTGTTTCAAACTTTGTTAAATTAAGTTGAAAAGTTATTTCTTATGTCATTTTATGTTTTTTGGCTTTTGCAGCCAAATCAACAGCATTCATATAAAGGTCTTCTTGCTGGCATATATTTTTAAATTCAAATTCGGTTTACTCTCTTCAGCAATTTCAGAAGTTTCAATTTTTAATTTTTTTTTTAATATTTTGAATAACAACAGCCATTTTTTATTGTGCATAACCATAATCTATACCTTAAATGCCAGGATGCTGATTTCCATTACATCTGGCTATTTCCATTGGTTACTGAGTATGTTGATTTCCATTGGTTACTGAGTATGTTGATTTCGATTGGTTACTGAGTACCTAGATTTACAATGGTTACTGAGTATGCTATTTTCACCTGAGATACAAAAATTTTGACATGTGGTGTGCAAAGAAACCATAAGATGAACTACCATCAGAGAGATTGCAGTTTATATGAAAAATATGGACCATGATTTTACAGATTACTAACATCTTTTCTTTTTGAAATATTTTACAGAATTTTAACAGCTGTATATTTATCTTGTATTTTATTTGGGAGGGTACATCTTCAAAAAGATTTTGTGCAGTTTCTATAGTAGTACAATACAGCCACTAATGTGCCAAGGTGCCATAAAAGTCAGTACATATATACACACACATATATACACACACATACACATATATACACACATACACATATATATACATAAACACATATACATACATAAACACATGCAAACAAACATACACTCATATATACATACATACATACATACATACATACATACATACATACATACATACATACATACATACATACATACATACATACATACATACATACATACAAATTCAAATTCTATTCAGTAGTTTAGTGGGAAGAATTTTCTTTTAAGTAATGGCAACTTATTTGATCAAAGATCAGCAATACACAGATACATATGTGTGTGTGTGTGTGTGTTTTTGGATAGATGGATGGATGGATGAAAGGACCTTATGTCAGGATGATATATCAAATTTAAATAAATTTTTAATTGAGGTTCAAAAAAGTTGCTTAAAGCTATATGTGCCATAAATGGCTTCATTTTGTTCACAAATAATAAATCCTTCAAAAACCTTAATGTTAGTAAAACCTTGTATAATAATTGTATGCCTTTAACCCTGGTTAAAAATTGATTAGTGACTAATTTTTTCACTTCTTTGCTGTTTGCACATTGATACTCATTTTCCTTAATTTAGAGTCTTTTAGTAAATGAAGATTTTTACAATGCTAAAATTAGTTCTGAACAAAATTCTTTAAATCCACAAAATAACTTTTATGATTTACAATCTACTGTTTAAGAAGTCTTGGCTTAAGAGTTTTTAAATTTAGTTCAATCGATTTTAAATCATATGAAAGATGAAGAGCAAATGGTTGTGGTATACTCTAACATCTTCATAAGGCAAAAATAGACAAATCAAATTTTGACGAAATAAGACAACAAACACACACTAATAATTTCATCAAATAGCTTGCACTTATCTCAAATTCAGTGAAGTCAAAAAGGTAACTAAGAATATTTTTAAAAGTGGCAATATTTTTAATGCACTTTTTAAGCAAGAGAGAACAATAGATTTATTCACAAAACCCCAATCAATGCTAATATACAAAAGCCAAACTGTAAAAGAAGAAATTTGGTTCAGCAGTTAAAGTGTAAAGATGATTGAACCCATCCTTTGGACTAAACTGTAGAAAAAAATATCACAAAATTTTTTGAAATTACATGAAAAGATGCTTTTTTTGTGGGGAAAAACTGTTTTAATAACCATTCATTTCTTATTTTGCTTGTAAAACATCTTATTTAGAGATAATGTTTGTTTGTTTTGTTTTGGGGGCTTAAAGCCATTTTTCAGCACACAATAGGCTATACATGGGCCAGTATTAATGGTGGAGGAAGAAATCACAGGAAAGAACCACCGACCCATGAGAAGCTACTGGCAAGCTTTCTCACATATCCACATCCCCCGAATCTTAGACTCTAACACAGGCAGACAGAGGTGAGATGGCAGTGATCTGTAACAGAAAGCCCTTTAGACCACTCGGCCACTCGTGGCCCCAGAGATAATGTAATGAAACAAAAATCCTAATGATTTCATTTTTTTCAAAAAGAAGGTTTATATATATATATATATATATATATATAATGTGTCACCAGAGTAATAGAATTGATGATTCTGAGAGAAAAAAAAGTGGAACTCAACTTCTGATACATTATTGTTTAAAAATGATTACTTAAAGCAATTTCACGTTTTCATGTGGGTTTTTTTTTTTTAACAATGTAAATAATTTGATTTAAAGAAAAGAAGCAATTTAAAAACACCCTGAAGATCTTGTGTGAGTCAGGTTACAAAACAACTTTGGTAATGATCAGAAAGCCAGGTCATAAGGTAATGTACAGAAACATTTAAAATCTTGACAATGTATGTTCCACAACAAAAAAAAAGGATCTTAAAACATGTTCCATCCATTAACTCAATATAGGGATGAAACAAAAGATTCCTCAAAGATAATTTTTTTTTTAGTGTTTTAGGCCATAGATCCACAAAATATGTAAATAGTAATCCTTGAGGGCTGAAAACTAATCCTGGCAGCCTATAATGGGATAAGAAACAATATGGGGGTTTACCATATTTATTCTGTTACAAATGCATGCTGCTGGTAAGGCAACAGCTGATCTGGGTCTATGCAGTTTGTAAGGAATAAGGAGTAGAACAAACAATACGGACCCTGTACTGCAGGTATATTATTCTTCAGCAAATCAGAGTCTATCTTCTTTGCAGTTGCATCAAATTTATAAGCAGGTAATATGGTACATTAAAAATCAAACTGCAGTGTGCATGATAACATTTGCATGCTTTTCATCTACATGTCACTGACGATTATGTTGACACAGTGCATACACATTTTCATAAAATGTAACCAGACCCACCCAAGATACAAATCACTTGCATAACATTATCTCCTAAATTGAGACAAACAAAATGTTTGACAGCTGATTATAAAAGAAGACATTTTTGATGCCAATTATAATTTAATTAATCAGCAACACCTTCTAATTATTATAGTTTATGGTACAAAAAATATTTTTGGATTCTGACTGCATCATCTCATTTATATGCTCTACAGTAGTGAAAACAAATGAAGCCAACCATTACTGTCAGCTTCATTTGATCACCATTGATATTTCAGTTTAAAAAGTGATTATTTAACAATTCCATCAAATGTTTCAAGATTATAGGTTGTTTTTCCTTTATCATTAGGGTTTATGACTTGCAATTTTCCAAACTGCTTCTTCATGAGCTGTGGAGCATGTCATGTTTTACTGCTGCCTGTCAACAATGTCTTTCAATCAATAATTACTGTATTCTTCTAGAAGTGGTAAATTCATCGAAGGATGCCTGGTTTGACTATTCAATATTTAGTACAAATATTAGGTACAAGTTAAAACATTCCTAAGCTTGAAATTGTTAATTTTTTCATCAGTTCTGAAAAAACCTTCCTAATGTTCAGAAACTGTTCATCAGTTAAAATTTTAAAACTGTTTTGAAAGAATTGTATCATGAAAATTGGAGTGGTTGATTATTTAGGTTAATTAAGCTACATCTAAACATTTTAAAAACACTGCTCCAATCTGTTTTCATGTGTCCATTTGTATTTTGCATGTATATTTACATGGTTGGGGACAGACAGACATTTACTGGTACATGGCTGGGGACAGACAGACATACAGCTAACTAACTAGCAAGACAGGCAGACTTACAGACATAGATAGCCCACTTTATGCATTGAAAGCAAAATATCATTTGAGGAAGATAAATGTCTCTCCACACAAAAAAGCAAATCAATCATTTATAAATGATCAAACTTTAGTGAACTAATATTGCTAAAATTCAATTAACTGTTAGATTAAATTAAAATTTTGTTATTTCATCAACCCACAGTGCCAATGATGTGCATACTGCATAGATCGCTATGACGGCTGATCCACGTCTAATTTGTAAATGACATACAAGGCTGAAATTAGGCAATTCTTTGATTAAATGACTAGTAGGATTCCATAACATCAGCAGCAATTTATTCCAATTTAATCTCGCCAAACTGTCATAGATAGAGTAATTTGGAAGATGATTCTCTCTGGCATTTTTTACACATTCTTGTCAGAAAATCAAGACATTTGCTATAGATGTAGAACCTGATTGATAAATGAGAAAAGACACCATTTGTAAGGAGAACCCCAAATCAATCCCAGAATCCCTCAAGAGATTTGTCCTTGTCCATTTCAATGTTGTGTAATCAGATCACTGATAAAAAAAGAAATAGATTTCTCCTTAGCTACAGCTGTCATTATGTCAATTTCTTCATCCTGAGTATGTTTAGACCCAAATAATTAAACATGAATTGAAATATGGTAAAGTAGTCAAAGATTTTACTCCTCTTATTTCCATGAGGAAAAACTCTATGCATACCATACAACAATAGAGTAATCTTTCTCCCTGGATAGCATTACTGGATGAAATTATTGTCATGTGGAAATTTACATTTTGACTTGTATGACTCATGTCCATTTTATTAAAACTTAACCCTGATCAAGTGACCATGAATACATCTAATTAAATTTTAAAACAGTTTCAACCAAATTTAATATACATTATTTATATCCAGTATGTCTGAAGAGTTCATTAGATCTGTCATCAATGATGAGAAAAGAATCTAAAAACATGTCAATATATGTAACAAAATTTGATTTCAAATCATTTAACAACCAAAAGAGGATGAGAAAATATATTTTCATCACTTGGCATGTTATACAAAATGGTGGAATCACAAATCTGCTTTCATAATCCAATAGTTACCATAAATTAAATTGATAATTGATTATTAATAATAATAATAATAATAATAATAATAATAATAATAATAATAATAATAATAATAATAATAATAAAATAATAATAATAATAATAATAATAATAATAATAATAATAATAATAATAATAATAATAATAAAACAGTGGAACCTATCTCAAGACACCACCCTTTTTGCCAGTAAAATGTGATCAGCTATAAAATGATGATACAGAATGACCATTAATTAAGACTGAAAATCAAGTGTCTTTAATTTTTAAAAAAGTACCATAATTACAGTGGATTATTTTATTTCTTAGCTTTAGTTCTCTTATAATATTATGTGTATTGATCTACACCATTTAAAATATAGCAATAAAAATATATGGATCACAAATATTTTAAATTTTTGTTTGAAGTTTACATGTAATTTATTAGCTTATGAACTGCCAAGTTTACTTGTTATTCTAAGTTAACAGTTACTTATCCAGTCAATCAACTGCAACGTTAACCATGATAACACTTGGCCAAAAATTTATTTGAGTAAAAAACTGCCACATAAAAAACCTGAATTTTTTAGGAAAACAATATCATCAAACTGTTCTCAAGTTGTGATATTTTCCAATCAACTACTGTGACAGCTATGTAGAATGCATCATTTTATTTAGGAAAAACTAAACAGGAAACCTTTGGCAAAACACCATGCCAATGTGACGTCCATTTAGGAGAAATAATGACAAGATTTCATGTGGCCTATGTCATCTTAGCCTAATGAATTGGCAACAAAGTATTTCGGACTGGCAACAAAATTGGCTACAAGATTTAAGGCATAGTGTGATCCATGGATGAGGAAAACAAATTTAACTGTATGATCCCTCCATGATCACTGACCAAGTTCTAATTCACTGATTTTAAGAAAAAGCTGTTGTTTCAATTTCAGATTCAATGCTCCACAGAAGAAATGAAATTTTAAAAGATTCATTTCAGCTGGAGCCAATACTTGACTGTGTCTAAGGTAATGAACCTATACCTACCTGCATCTACTACAAGGATAAATGATGTACAAAATATAGTGTAGTCAATTTCTTCTTACTCCTGATAAATTTAAGAGGAAAAAATGGACAATTTTCTTTACTGGAATGTTCAATTTCAGCAGAGTTTAATGGGGGCTGACCAAGCCATTAGCATCAGCTACTGGCAAGAGAAGGTATGTATTCAGGAATATACTGGCAAGAGAGAGTATGCATAAAGGAATATACTGGCATGAGGGGGTATGTATAAAGGAATATACTGGCAAGAGGGGGTATCTATACAGGAATATACTGGCAAGAGGGAGTATGTATACAGGAATATACTGGCAAGAGAGGGTATGTATACAGGAATATACTGGCAAGAGAAGGTATGTATAAAGGAATATACTGGCAAGAGAGGGTATGTTTACAGGAATATACTGGCAAGAGAGGTAAGTATACAGGAATATACTGGCAAAAGAGAGCATGTATACAGGAATATACTGGCAAGAGAAGGCATGTATACAGGAATATACTGGCAAAAGAGGGTGTGTATACAGGAATATACTGGCAAGAGAGGGTATGTTTACAGGAATATACTGGCAAGAGAGGGTATGTATACAGGAATATACTGGCAAGAGAGGGTGTGTATACAAGAATATACTGGCAAGAGAGGGTATGTTTACAGGAATATACTGGCAAGAGAGGTAAGTATACAGGAATATACTGGCAAGAGAACATGTATACAGGAATATACTAGCAAGAGAAGGCATGTATACAGGAATATACTGGCAAGAGAGGGTGTATATACAGGAATATACTGGCAAGAGAGGGTATATGCATACAGAAATATACTGGCAAGAGGGTATGTATACAGGAATATACTGGCAAGAGAGGGTATATGTATACAGGAATATACTGGCAAGAGTGTATATGTATACAGGAATATACTGGCAACAGAGGGTATGTATACAGGAATATACTGGCAAGAGAGGGTATATGTATACAGGAATATACTGGCAAGAGAGGGCATATGTATACAGGAATATACTGGCAAGAGAGGGTATATGTATACAGGAATATACTGGCAAGAGAGGGAATATGTATACAGGAATATACTGGCAAGAGAGGGTATGCATACAGGAATATACTGGCAAGAGAGGGTATGTATACAGGAATATACTGGCAAGAGAGGGTATATGTATACAGGAATATACTGGCAAGAGAGGGTATATGTATACAGGAATATACTGGCAAGAGAGGGCATATGTATCCAGGAATATACTGGCAAGAGAGGGTATATGTATACAGGAATATACTGGCAAGAGAGGGAATATGTATACAGGAATATACTGGCAAGAGAGGGTATGCATACAGGAATATACTGGCAAGAGAGGGTATGTATACAGGAATATACTGGCAAGAGGGTATATGTATACAGGAATATACTGGCAAGAGTGTATATGTATACAGGAATATACTGGCAAGAGAGGGTATATGTATACAGGAATATACTGGCAAGAGAGGGTATGTATACAGGAATATACTGGCAAGAAAGGGTATATGCATACAGGAATATACTGGCAAGAGAGGGTATGTATACAGGAATATACTGGCAAGAGAGGGTATGCATACAGGAATATACTGGCAAGAGAGGGTATATGTATACAGGAATATACTGGCAAGAGAGGGTGTATGTATACAGGAATATACTGGCAAGAGAGGGTATATGTATACAGGAAACTACTGGCAAGAGAAGGTATATGTATACAGGAATATACTGGCAAGAGAGGGCATGTATACAGGAATATACTGGCAAGAGGGGGTATGTATACAGGAATATACTGGCAAGAGAGGGTGTGTATACAGGAATATACTGGCAAGAGAGGGTATGTTTACAGGAATATACTGGCAAGAGAACATGTATACAGGAATATACTAGCAAGAGAAGGCATGTATACAGGAATATACTGGCAAGAGAGGGTGTGTATACAGGAATATACTGGCAAGAGAGGGTATTTGCATACAGGAATATACTGGCAAGAGGGTATGTATACAGGAATATACTGGCAAGACAGCATATATGTATACAAGAATATACTGGCAAGAGTGTGTATGTATACAGGAATATACTGGCAACAGAGGGTATGTATACAGGAATATACTAGCAAGAGAAGGCATGTATACAGGAATATACTGGCAAGAGAGGGCATATGTATACAGGAATATACTGGCAAGAGAGGGTATGTATACAGGAATATACTGGCAAGAGAACATGTATACAGGAATATACTAGCAAGAGAAGGCATGTATACAGGAATATACTGGCAAGAGAGGGTATGCATACAGGAATATACTGGCAAGAGATGGTATGTATACAGGAATATACTGGCAAGAGAGGGTATATGTATACAGGAATATACTGGCAAGAGAAGGCATATGTATACAGGAATATACTGGCAAGAGGGGGTATGTATACAGGAATATACTGGCAAGAGAGGGTATGTATACAGGAATATACTGGCAAGAGAGGGTATGTTTACAGGAATATACTGGCAAGAGAGGTAAGTATACAGGAATATACTGGCAAGAGGGTATGTATACAGGAATATACTGGCAAGACAGCATATATGTATACAAGAATATACTGGCAAGAGAGGGTGTGTATACAGGAATATACTGGCAAGAGAGGGTATTTGCATACAGGAATATACTGGCAAGAGGGTATGTATACAGGAATATACTGGCAAGAGAGCATATATGTATACAGGAATATACTGGCAAGAGTGTGTATGTATACAGGAATATACTGGCAACAGAGGGTATGTATACAGGAATATACTAGCAAGAGAAGGCATGTATACAGGAATATACTGGCAAGAGAGGACATATGTATACAGGAATATACTGGCAAGAGAGAGTATGTATACAGGAATATACTGGCAAGAGAACATGTATACAGGAATATACTAGCAAGAGAAGGCATGTATACAGGAATATACTGGCAAGAGAGGGTATGCATACAGGAATATACTGGCAAGAGAGGGTATGTATACAGGAATATACTGGCAAGAGAGGGTATATGTATACAGGAATATACTGGCAAGAGAGGGCATATGTATACAGGAATATACTGGCAAGAGAGGGTATGTATACAGGAATATACTGGCAAGAGAGGGTATATGTATACAGGAATATACTGGCAAGAGAGGGTATATGTATACAGGAATATATTGGCAAGAGAGGGTATGTATACAGGAATATACTGGCAAGAGAGGGTATATGCATACAGGAATATACTGGCAAGAGAGGGTATGTATACAGGAATATACTGGCAAGAGAGGGTATGCATACAGGAATATACTGGCAAGAGGGTATGTATACAGGAATATACTGGCAAGAGAGGGTATATGTATACAGGAATATACTGGCAAGAGAGGGTATATGTATACAGGAATATACTGGCAAGAGAAGGTATATGTATACAGGAATATACTGGCAAGAGAGGGCATGTATACAGGAATATACTGGCAAGAGGGGGTATGTATACAGGAATATACTGTTTCCTTGACAATTACTGATCATTACTGTTTGCAAGATATTTCATACAAGTTTCATTCTTGAGAAAAAAGACATTTATATATTATGTTGAATTTATAAATATGCTGCAACATAACATTATTGTATATAACATAAATTTATTCTTTAAGGATAATTTATGGTGAAATGCATGCTTATGCATAAAATATTTGCAAAACTGTTTTTAAAATAGGTTCCTTAATTTTAGACATCATGGAAAAATGTTGTCTAAGACAGATTGCAAAACAGATTATGTGCTTGTAAGTGACTCAGTAGCTGTATGACTAAGTTAAACATCTGTCCCAAAATATTGGTTATTACATGCCATCATTGAAAAGCACATTAAATGACACTGTCACAACCACCCCATCACCCAAACCAAACAAACAAAAAAATATCCAAATAAGCATTCAGACATTCAATTACATAGTTAATGCTTACAAAATTTTCTTGTCAAATCCATCAAGAAAATAATTTATGAGACATTTTTAGCAACAAATTTTTAAAAAGACCATTTTAAAAATAATGCAATGGAAATGAGGCATCATATAAAACAGATCTCTGAAGAGTTCCTCAATTTTCCAAATAAATTATTTAAAATCATTAGGGGAGAACACTCTTACTCAAAACCACAGTTGCGATATATTACTAGTAAAAAAAATGTAATCTGCAGTGAAATGACAGAAAGTAATAAATCACACAACAAAATCTAAATTAAAATATTAATCAAACTTATCAAAATGCCGTCTAGAAATAAAGGTCAGATGGTCTTTACAACTAATTTGTCAGAGTTGCATGAATTTGCCATGGGTTGTCAGTGTTATGATGTACGAGAATGGGTATGTGGTCTCTCTGATTGATGATGATGTCAATTTCAACACAAATGTATGGCTCATTACAAAGTGGTTCATCAACATGAACCAAAATTTGATTCCAGGAATATATCTGTTCAATATTAACACTTAATAATAATTACACCATTGCACAACTGCATCACCTTTCTTGCAAATTTTGCTACATGTTTATACTGATTTTCAGTTTAAATAAAACAGTGAAGGGTGAAGGTTTTAAGCCCATCTAACTTTGACTTGACCAACTAATGGAGTGTTATTATCTCTGGGCAATGCATGTTAAATTGGTCTCCGCATGATACATCATCTCATGTGCTAGTATACACCAAAGAAACCAAACAGTTAAACTTTACTTGATATATATTTGAAATACTCATTTGTTAACTGACAAAGAAAAGAAATTATTAGTTTACTGAAAATGTGACATTTTTTACTGTCGACATCAAGTATATTTTTCACTGTCGACACAGTAATGTTTGCAAGGTAACAAAACTTGCATATTTATTAAGACACTAGATCTTTTTTATATCTGTATGCTGTACCACTCAGAAAGTGTGTGCATATCTTCTACAGTCTGTAAAAGCAGCAGACTCCAAGAAACCCACCTAAACTTCAAAAGTGTTTAGTACCACAGAAGTGTAGGCAAGAACCATTAAATCTGGACTGGATGACGGATGCAGGAAGAACCACCAATCAAATGAAATCTTTAGGTTTCTCACATACTTCATTGGTTGAGCTGAGACTTGGACTGATCAGATAACTATGATATGCTAACCATTGCAATACCACAGCTCCCATCTTCATTAGCCATCTTTTTATTTTTGACATTATCCCTAATACCAACCAGTTATTTGCAAATATTATGTTCTCAATAAATGTTTTAAAAGTTTACAGTACATCCTTTCAGCACCATGTAGTTGCCTCCACTATAATATGACTAATATCTGACCTAAACATGAACTTTAAATATAACAATAGAGTGAGGGTTCAAAATGGCCATACTTATTTGTAAAGGCATTTGAAATATAAGCTAGAGTGCACATTATATTAACACTATCCAGCTAATGGCAGCAAATTGCTTGTGCCATGATGCTGGGAATATGAGAATTTAATGAGCTGTTTCCAATCAAGCTAGCTAAATGAATACTGACAAGTGATTGTAACATTTTAAGAGACTGTGTCGGTCAAGCATGAAATGAATGGTGTTAATATAATTAGTACCCAGGGTAGTTCTCCACCAATTCAATTAACAAACAATAAACTGACAAATGTTGTTTCTTTCCAATCATAAATCTGGATGTTTAGAGAACTGAAGAATTCCCAGATAAGCTTTTGCCTTCTTAATTGGAGCAAACAAGATTAATTGTCAACAGAATTGTCTAATTGTTATTAAAATATAGACAGATTATCTTTATATGAGAGGGAAATTTGATTGAAACTGTTTAGGGTCTAAAGACCTAATCTGATTTGTCTCACATGCCTAATGCTAAAGTCAAATTGCTAACCCTTCATTTAGCTAAATTGATTGATTTCTATTTCAGTGAAAAATCTAATTGTGTGTTCAAGTTTTATTGTATTTTGCTTAAAGGCTGAATGCAGAGATAAAGAATTTATGCAGTTTTCACACTATTATAAAAAGATCCTACACAAAACTATTAGTTGACAGAACAGGAATGGACCCTTTGCTGTGGACTGATCACATATCAAGTATCAGCTGCTAGTCACTCATTGTTTATTTGAAATTCTGATGGATTTTATAACCATTCTAAACTCAACATATACTGGACCAGCTGCTAGTCACTCATTATTTATTTTAAATTCTGATGGATTTTATAACCAGTCTAAACTCAAATTATATTGGACAAGCCCATAATCACTCCTGGAGTGTCAAGTTTGTGTAAGTCAAAAACCATGGTTGAGTGATGATTGCACACATTAGTAGTTTTTATTATGTAAAATTAAATATCAGTCTTTCTTTGAACTACAAATTATCTTATTTTCCTGAAATATTCATACACAACTCAAATCATAAAATGGTAACATTCTCAAAGGGACAACTCTGAATTTATAGAAAATGCAGTGCTAAAAAGTATGTAAGCTATTCAAGCTTTATAGTTATTAACCTTGTTAATGCAATTGCATTGTATTCATGACCTATAAGAACAAAGACATTCACATTTACTTGCCTTATTCATGTACTGATTAATAACAAATACTTGCTACAATGTTACAAAATGTTTACAAAATATTGTCAAAACTAAAATGAGTCAAATGACCTTTTTCAAAGCACTTTACAGTTTATGCTTTGCCACTTATCTCTGATACAGTGAAAAAAACATGATGAAAACATCCTGTACATAAATTCCTATGTAAGATTTGATTTAAGATAGCCTAGTACAGATACATGTAAAGGTTACCGAGTTTGTAACTAGGAGGAAACTGGGTTTTTCAGTTTATTTTAAGATGTATGAACATGCTTGAGTAAACCAACAATAAGATATTGATAATAGAGACACACACACACACACACACAAAACTAAATTTGATCTGGTCATAATCTTACAAATCAAAATCAGTCCAAGATTTTAATAGTAATTTCTTTGACTAGTTGAATGAAAAATTTACCAGTCATGCTAAATCTCTAACTTGTCCTTCCCAAAAACCAATGTTCATGAAACCTAAAATTTGTACTATTCAAATTACAAAAACTGCATGTCAGATAGGAAATTTACTAGTCTTGGGCTAGTCGAGAGCAACCAATTATAAATTAATAATGTGTGAATTTATTTTTTTTAAAATATTTTTTTAAAAACTAAGTGAATGTTTATGATTTGCCCATAACAGACATCTCATAATGACTTAATTCCTTGCACTGCAGACCTTTCATCACTCTAATGGTGATGCCAATGATTTAAATATGCTGTTACTACATCCGGCTTTTGAAGTGAATCTCCAATTATTGTCATTCTCAGAACTTTAGGCAAATTAGCATTCTCTCAACAAGATTACTAAAAATAGTTTTTATCCAACAGCAATTGGAACTCTCCCCCTGAAACTACAGTTTCTGACTGACATGGTTTTGTTTAGGTTGGCTGTCAGTTGCTTTCAGCACACAAAGCTCTAATACTGAGGTTCTATGTTGTTTTTAATCTGCTTTTATCTTAATCTAAGTCCTGTAAATCTATCCTTTCAAAGGTAAATACATTCAAAATGCACTCAGATGTGCCAACTATGAAAAATGTTCCAGGAGGTATCAAGTTTCAGGGACAGACAGGTCCAAAAGTTTGTGTAAGAGGTGCAACAAGACAAACTGATTGAGGGATAGATCTGAATGTCTGTCAGGGTACAGCAGGATATTGATAAAGATGGGCAGGTTCAAAAGTCTGTGTGAGGAGATACAGTAGAATACATGAAAGATAGATTAAAAAGTCTGAGGAGGTACTGTAGGGCAGTGATCCCCAATCTTTTAATCTACGAGGACCGGTCAAAGTTTGATAATTTTACCGTGGTCTGCTGAGGAGGGGGGGGAAGAGAACATTGATTGTTTATATTTTAGATTATTCTGATCTAATAATTTTAATTCAATTGTATTTAAACATGCCTTCAAAATAAAATATATTTACACCAAAAATGAATATAAATAAATATAAATATTAAATGAAAATAAAGTGAAGTCTGAGGAGGTACTGTAGGGCAGTGATCCCCAATCTTTTAATCTACGAGGACCGGTTAAAGTTTGATAATTTTACCGTGGTCTGCTGAGGGGGGGGGAGAGAACATTGATTGTTTATATTTTAGATTGTTCTGATCTAATAATTTTAATTTAATTGTATTTAAACATGCCTTCAAAATAAAATATATTTACACCAAAAATGAATATAAATAAATATAAATATTAAATGAAAATAAAGTGAAGTCTGAGGAGGTACTGTAGGGCAGTGATCCCCAATCTTTTAATCTACGAGGACCGGTCAAAGTTTGATAATTTTACCGTGGTCTGCTGAGGGGGGGGAAGAGAACATTGTTTATATTTTAGATTGTTCTGATCTAATAATTTTAATTTAATTGTATTTAAACATGCCTTCAAAATAAAATATATTTACACCAAAAATGAATATAAATAAATATAAATATTAAATGAAAATAAAGTGAAGTCTGAGGAGGTACTGTAGGGCAGTGATCCCCAATCTTTTAATCTACGAGGACCGGTCAAAGTTTGATAATTTTACCGTGGTCTGCTGATAAACCCAAGAGAAATACACAACAGTAAATAAAATGGAAATAATTTAATGTACCTTGGGCAGCCCGGTACCATTTGATCCACGGACCGGTACCGGTCTGTGGCCCGGGGGTTGGGGACCACTGCTGTATGGTACAGAGATGGATAGACAGGCTGAAAAGTCAGTGTGGAGGTACAGCATGATACAGGGATAGGTTCAACAGTCTGTGTAAGAAGGTACAGGAGGATACAGGGATAGACAGGTTCAAGTCTGTGAGGAGGTAAGGAGGATACAGGGATAGATTCAAAAAGTTTGTGTAAAGAGGTACAGGAGAATACACTAATAGGTTCAAATGTCTGACAAGATACAGTAAGATATAGTGATAGGTTCAAAAGTGTGCAGAGGTAAGAAGGATACAGGGATAGATTCAAAAGTGAGGAGATACAAGAGGATACAGGAATAGACAGGTTCAAAAGTCAGTGAGGAGGTAAGGAGGATACAGGGATATACAGGCTCAAAGTCTGTGAGGAGGTACAGGAGGATACAAGGATAGGTTCAAAGGTATGTAAGAAGGTACAATAGGATACAGGGATAGACAGGTTCAAAAGTCTGTTAGGAGATAGGAGGATACAGGGACAGACAGGTTTCAAAGTGTAAGGAAGTACAGGAGGATACACTGATAGGTTCAAAAGTGTCAGCAGGTATAGTAGACTATGGGTATAGGTTCAAAAGTCTGAAAAGGTAAGGAGGATACAAAAATAGAGGTTCACTCAGAGAGCTACAAGAGAATACAGGGATAGAGGTTTAAAAGTCTGTGAGGAAGTACAGGTGGATACAGGAATAGAGGTTCAAGTCTGAGGAGGCACAGGAAGATACAGGGATAGAGGTTCAAAAGCCTGTGAGGAAGTACAGGCAGATACAGGGATAGAGATTTATATTTATAAAAGTCTGAGAAGGTAAAGGAGAATATAGGGATAGAGGTTTAAACATTTGTGAGGAAATACAAGAGGATACAGGGATACAGGTCTAAAAGTCTGTGAAGAGGTACAGGAGGATGCAGGGATAGGCTAAAACATCTGTGTAAGGAGGTACAGGAAGATATAGGTATAGACAGTTTCAAAAGGCTGCGTGAGGAGGTAAAGTAGTATACACAGATAGACTGGTTCATGTCTGTGAGGAGACTGAGGAATTTTTAAAATATTCAACCTAGAACCAATTTATGGATTCATCCTTGTGGTCAAAAACAGAGATATATGCATATAAAATAATTGTGCCTATTGTAAACATCAGAACTATTTTTAAATAACGAAAGATCACATATTGAGATGCAAATGCATCTATTTTTACATGAGAGTGAAATTTTCTTTCACCTACCAAGATAAACCTGACTGACACTTGGTGTAGGTCTATTCCTGGTAACATCAACAAAATGCCAGATGACTATATCTGACCATATAGGACAGTCATTATATAAATAATTATTATTAGAGCAAGCTTAGATTTATACTTGCCCAGCCTTGAGCCATTTCACACTTATCCTGCTTTAAGCCATTAATCTTTAAGAAATGTAGCAAGAAACTAATGTACACATGCCTTGATCAGCATGATTAAAATCAGAGACGTTGCTTTTCTAATTAAATAAAGAAAGTTAAACAGTCTTGATGCAAACATTAATGTTAAAGATTGATGCCCTGTCCTACATGTTATAGCCAAGCAATAAATGTAGGCAACCTTTCAGCCACTAGAAACATATTGTATTCAGAACCTCTTGGACTTTTTTATAAAAAAAAAAGGAAGATTAAAATAAACTGTACCTTGTACTCAAGGACCTCAGGTTTTTTTGTCTTTATATTTGCTTTGTATTATTGGGACACCTAAACTTACTTGGGACTGTACTGTATTGAAGTTTCATCAAGTCCTATACACACATACATACATACATACATACATACATACATACATACATACATACATACATACATACATACATACATACATACATACTGCACTGATGTGCCATTAAATCTGACATACATGCATGTTAATTAAATAATGATGTATAATACACACAAAAATAGATTGGATTAGCTTTTCTCTTGAGAACTTTAAAACCCAATTCAATTTATGTTCTACAAAGTTATTTTTCGAACTTTTCTATTTTCAAGCTAAAAAATGCATCTTTTTTAGGATCCATTGGCACCATGTTAATACAAACTGAAGTTTGTTTAGTCCAGCAATGGAGTACACTCCTGCCAGGTTAACAAGGGACCTTGAAAAGGCTTCTATAGAATGGCAACTTGCCAACAAATTTAATACTAGATAAACTGGACTTGGCAGCAATTCTTGGCACAGGGTTTGACTGGGATTTAAAAGAAATGAAAATTAAATAAAATGTAAATCTTCCAAAGAAAACACTAAATAGCACATGACAGTTCAGGTTTTCCGTGAATGAGGATAAGGATAAATAAATGCAGGGGAAATCAGTTCTGACCTGACCTCCTGTTGGTCAGTGAATTGATGATTCTCTTTATCTCATCTCCATCCTCCTGGCCACCTGTCGGAACCAGGGGTAATAACTACCTCTCTAATCCGTTCACCTGCACAAATACCTGGCTAACCATAGAGACAGATGCCATTTTGAGCCTGTAATTGGCACCTTACACCTGACTGGACACACCTAACCTGCCAACTTTCTTTGGAGTTTACCACCTTTAATAATTGCTAGCCAGATCTTGTTATTTTTTCCAACAAAAATGGAATATGTAATTTTAGACATTATTGTTGTTTAGGGAGGCTTGTTTCCTTTAATTAATGTTGGAAAATCCAAGCAATAATTAATACAACAGCATGCCTGAAAGTTGGTCAGGCTATAAGCTTTCATGGTAATTTAGTTGAAAACAGGAAACATTCTCTTCATTGCACACCATGTTTTAACTTTATTACCAGCTACACTCACTTGTAAGACCAGTCCAATTGCAAACTACATAGACCTAGATCTTCCTCTCAAAATGCATTATTAGATTTGAGTCTGTACAGTTTGTTAATAGTAATCAGTATAACAACATTGATCCTGATCGGCAGGCACAGTTATAATGTAACATCAGATGAGGATTTTTCTTGTTTACAATTTGATCCGACTTACAATGAGTATAGATGTTGTTGTCCATGTTCATGTGGGAAGAAAAAGAAAAAAAAAGACCTCCAAAACAATTCAGTTTTACAGGACTTAAAAAATAAAAAGATTTTATTTTCATTAAAATGAAATGCTAACTACAAAAACATGCCTTGTACAATATTTCCTCAGTACAGCATGCCTTGTACAATATTTCCTCAGTACAGCATGCCTTGTACAATATTTCCTCAGTACAGCATGCCTTGTACAATATTTCCTCGGTACAGCATGCCTTGTACAATATTTCCTTGGTACAACATGCCTTGTACAATATTTCCTTGGTATACCATGCCTTGTACAATATTTCCTTGGTATAACATACCTTGTACAATATTTCCTTGGTATACCATGTCTTGTACAATATTTCCTTGGTATACCATGCCTTGTACAGTATTTTCTTGGTATACCATGCCTTGTACAATGTTTCCTAGGTATAACATGTCAATTTTAAGCCGTTGATGAATATGCTAAATAATGAATCTTACAAAATTAATTTTGTTTCATGAAGTAATAACTGTAACTATGATTTTGTTAAATGGGTATTTTGTTCATAAAAATTTACATTAGTTATCTGGTTGGTATACTTTACCATTGTAGTTAGCAAATGTTATATTTTTTTTTTTACTGAAAATATCAATTATTATTCAAACAACTTTTTGAAACCCAACAAGCACATGTGTATATATGGTATTTTTACTCTGCAGACAATCTTTACCTGGTGGCAAATATTTTAATTGTGCTTCAAATATTTTAATTGTGCTTCAGTAATTTATGATGAAGCCTTCTCTGATACAAATGTGTGGATTTGAGCTGCACTATGATCAAACTGGACATCAGATTAGAAGTACTTTCCTTCATTTAAATTACTTGGTACAATTGCAGCAAGGCGGGGCAGGTGGTGGGTTCTTCTTCAGAATTCCTTGCATGCAAAAATTGAACAGTTTATAAAAATGCTTGCACAGACTTATTTAGGTTGGATGGATATTTTTTCATTCAAAGTACAATGTATGCATTTACACTGCTACTGTACCATACAATCTTTTAACTGGCCAAAAATTTACAAATGAACAAACTGACAATGTTTTTATGAGGTATAAAATTGAAAGTTTTTGTTGAATACAGTAAAAGTCCAACAAAGCTGCAAACAACAAAGATCCTGATCTGCTGTAACATTATTTAATGGAAGATCTGGGTCGGTGCAATCTGCTGCTGGACTTCACTTTTAAATAAGTATAGATGGTATTTCCTATAAATAAGTATATATGGTATTTCCTATAAATAAGTATATATGGTATTTCCTATTATGGCTTAAAAAACTTTTAGTGACATTCTTCAATAGAAAATGAATATTCTTTTATTTGAAAACCATTATGGAGAAATGCAAATTGAGAAATATGACTGAGGCAAATAGAAACTTGTGAAAAATATTGAATATGCTTCTGTATGTAACCATAAACAAATTTGTCTGTTGTTTTTTTTTCATGTGATTAAAGGGTATCTGGATGGCCAAGTGGTCCAAGATCATAGACATCTCACCTGTCAGCATGGGTTCAAGTCTCAACTCAGCCCACATCAGCTTGCAAAAAGCTTGTCAGCAGCTTTGTGCAATTGAGTGGTCTTTCCCACGATTTATTTCCAAATAGTGGTTGCCATGTATGGCCTATTATGTACTGAAACCCACAAAAGCAAACCACACCTTACTGATTAAAATTTATCAAAATGTGGGTCAAAGTACAATATGTTCTTGTCTATAGGATAGTTTCACAAATTTTCCATGGATACTTTAAAATCGGGAAACTCAAGTCCAACTCCTTTTCAGATCATAATCAAAAAAACATGTAGAGAAGTAATATTTTGTGCTAAAATGAGAACAGAGAACAATACTGAATTGAATATTACTAAATAATTGTAATCTAAATCACCTCCATTACTCTAAACTGGGTTTCTGCCAGATGTACAAATATAGATATCTCAATTTGACAGGAAAACCAACTATCCACCCAATCTCAAGTACCAGGCATTTCCATTGCCACAATTAAAATTGGTGCTTTCCCATCCAGCACCTGCCAGGTCTGATGCATTGGTGAATTCTGGTGTGAAACGTTGTCAATAAACACAGCAATCCCCTTTACATAAGTCAAATATGTGTAACCAAAGTAAACAGTCTGGTCTGGCTTTCAGACATCTGCTACAAGACAACTCTCACTTTCAATATGATCTTATAAATGAAAGTAGGATTCAACTAATTGCCATTTTATTCCAGGATTTGTTCTGTCAAATAACATCCCTCAGTATTGAGATTCCACTCCACCCAAGTCATTAAACAGTATGAGTGTACTAAATTCACCAAAAAGTATGAGTGTACTAAATTCACCAAAAAGAAGACTTTCTCTCTTGCATTACTGATTGGTATACAAAAAAAAACTGTCTTTTGGGTGGAAATAGAAGCTTTATAAAATTATTTGAATTTTGGGACTAGATATTTTCAACTTCTTATTCACTGTCAATTTAATGTGAAAATTCTTTAATGTTTTAATTTTTTTCCCTCCAAATTCTTGTGTACTGTCTGAGTTTATTTAAGCCAGAATATTACTACTGCAAAATGTCCATTAAAACCAATTTAGGACTACAGAACATTATTTATTTTTGTCCTTTATAAAGAGGTAAATATACATGTCCTTAATGAACAGGTAATCTTTATAACAATGTATCTTTTGTAAAACAGGTTTCACTGCATAGTTCTTCAATCACAGATGCATACTGTACATATACAAAGACTGTGTTTTTGGTGAATTTAGTACACTCATACTTCATCTATCAGTTTAAATTATCACAGGGAAAAACTGAAAAAAAAAAGTCAAAAGAAATTTCATTATTGACAGACACTGACTTTTATCCTTCATTCCACAGAAGAATAAACAACCAGCCATACTGTTTCATTCTTTAATTACTGTAAATTACTAATTTTTTTTTAAACAACTAGACTTACTGTTTCATTGTTTCATTACAGGAAAATACTATAATTTTTTTTAAACAATCAGCCATACTGTTTCATTCTTTCATTACAGGAAAAAACTAATTTTTGTTTAAAAAGCTGGAAAATTTTCTAATCTGTGTCTGCCATTCATTAAAGAAATGATCTGTAGAGAATACCACAGAAAATTAACAGAAGAAAAGTTCCCAAATCTGAAAGCAGATGTTGAGGGGAATTTGTTTGTATAATTCTTATTACTAATACATGGCATACACTGCTGGCAGTTTAAATTCTATAAGTTCCTCTGTTTAGTTTTTTTTTTTTTTTTGTACAGCACTCCTGTTAACTTCACACCCACCCAGCCCCAAATTAGGATACAGGCTCATTTGTATATCTGAGTTATGGAAATACCTAACTTTTGGGGAGATACAATTTTGAGGATATTTGCAGGTTTCTGGGCACACTGATGTGATTACCAGCTTAAAATTTGACATCCACTCTTGGCTGACATTTATGAATGTCATTTACAAGTCCTACTAGTCCTGATAATCACAATGAGGCTGACCATTTCATTTAGGAGGGATGCAGAAGTAGTGAAGCTGAAAAAATATTTTTGCTTTAATTGCAGATGAAAAGATTTCATTTTATCCATTATATTAGCTAAAAAAATGTCCTTAATGGAAAGAAAATTCACCTAGTCTAATTTAAATGGTCTGCCATTAATGGAATACATTTTGTATGGTTAAATTATTACAAGACTGATTATCATAAAAAAAAATTTTTAATAGATGTTCACAAACTGCCATGAAGTTTTAATTAATCATCTATTTAATTGGTTAAATATTATTTTGGAACAAAAAGCACTCCAAGAAAATTAAATTTTTTGAAAAGGAAGGCCAGATATAATTGAGGGCAGCATGCATGTGTTTCTAAACATTGTCACAAGTATAGCCTGAAAATTTCATTACAGTTTGGACCTAGCTTGACCCATTGCATGCCTGCATGTGCAGAAACCAGTCTAATTAGGCAATTATGAATGGCTGACCAATTCATTTTAATTATCCAGGCAGACAATCTGATTTCTTTTGGGACGTCTTAAGGAAAACAAAGAGATTAAAAAGCCTCCTTCATTCCCTCCTAATTGGACCTCCTCCCAATCAAATTCACCATCCCAATCAAACACACCATGTGACTGGATATATCTGGCTGCCAAGCTGGTCAAGAAAGAAATGCTTAAAACAAGCCATCATTACATATTTTTCTGTTGCTGAAGAATGCTCAGTAATTTACCTATTCATCTGTCAGATGGTAATTTACATATTCACCTGTCAATAATTTACTTATTCATCTGTCAGACAGTAATTTAGCAATTTACCTATACATCTGTCAGATGGTAATTTACATATTCACCTGTCAATAATTTACTTATTCATCTGTCAGACAGTAATTTAGCAATTTACCTATTCATGTCAGAGGGTAATTTACCTATTCATCTGTCATACAGTTTATTTACCTATTCATCTGTCAGTTAATGATTTGAAATAAATGTACAGAAAATATTGGGATACATAACAAGCACCAGTTCAATAAAATGCATATTAGTCCACTCTGACAATTAGGCAATCCACTGTGTAAAAAAAAACTAAATAAAACATGGCCATTCTGCACGTGATTGTTGTTGTTATAGGGTTAAAACTATTTTTCAGCACAAGATAGGTTATATCTGGCAGCCAGTATAAATGGTGGAGGAAGAACCCAGGGAAAACCCAGAAAGAACCACTGACCCATGAGAAGTTACTGGCAAGCTTTCTCACATATGCACAGGCCAAACCCATGACTTGAATCCATGCAGATAGAGGTGAGATGGCAATGATCTGTGATGGTGAGTGCTTTAGACCACCACTCAGCCTTCTGCACCTGGTGTAAATTCTTTATTAAAAAAAGGAAAACAAAATTTTGTGGGATAATTCAATAATTCAGTACGGCAACTTCTTGCTACACCTCTGTCCCCACTACAAATTGCTGATGGTTTCATACTTGGAATAATTTTTATTTATCACAACAACTAACATTAAAAACTCATTTCACAAAACCAGACATTCTATCATTCAAAAGTACATTATCTGTCTACTTGGTTTATTTGTCATGTTCCAAGTTCTTTAACTTTTTATTCAATCAAGTCCCCAAAAACTGCAAAATTTCAGGTAAAAAGAATTCCTGCAGACATTTTTTCCTAAGTAATTCCTTCAAATGCATTGTATGACAACCAAGTCCAACATGTATGTATTCTTCCTACTGATGGATATGAAAAAAAAAATCAAATATTAAAAAATCTGAAATAAGCGTTCAAGATGAGTGGAATTATTTTTCAACTCATGGAATAATGATACCTGCCATCTTTAAAGATTTCTTTAGAATATGCACGAAGCATGATCCAAGTTTGTCAAGAGGATGTAAATGTTAGCTTCTCTCTGATACAGTCACCATCTATCCTTTCTGTTTCCTCTCAACACTAATAGGGCTGATCAATGATGCTAGAGTCCGATTTTGCTAGTCAAGTCTGAGAACATCAGTGATCGATGTAGAATGAAGTACTTCCTTCTACTTTGGGAATTCAGAACAAATCTCAATACTGCCAGGCTTCTAATGAGTGGGTGAAATAAATGAAGATATCATGGCCCCTGAGACCTCGATAGAGACGGCTGATGAATAGTAATCCCTCCCCCCTACTCGAACCAACTCCTGATGAATTGTGGAATAATAGGCAGTATGTTTGTCTAGAATCATTCCAAATGGTAGTCTGTATCATTGCAGTGCTTAAGATCAGGACTGTGATGTTAGCAGAAACATTCCAAATTAAATCTGCCATATCATAATCACCATGATTACTCAGTGAAGTGTAAATCCAGCATATAATCAATGATAAATGATGTCCTATAGATATGGCCAAAATTTGGTAGAATCTGTAGGAAAATCAATTCCTTTACATGACAAAAAAATCTCCATGGCTATAATGTGAAGGTGGGAATTCATAATGGTTGATTGTGTTATATAACTAAATGTGGCATAGAAATAACTGTTATGTACCCAACTGTGGTGCAATGAGAATGGTATAAAAACTTCTATGCTAGTAAATATACCTATCTGAAAGGAGGGGGGATGTTGATCAATAAACAAAATATCAGCCAAATGCATAGTAATATTTTACCTTATGCAAATAAATGTTTGAACTTTTGATTTTTATGTAGTTAATTTGTCAAATGATATTGTATCAAAAAGAAAAAAAAAGATGTATTACTAATCTTCAGGGTGTTTTCTTTCAACTCAGTTACACATTTATTAAGCCAATTAAAACACAATCCAGTCTTACATTTATTAGACCAATTAAAACACAACCCAGTCTTACATTTATTAGACCAATTAAAACACAACCCAGTCTTACATTTATTAGACCAATTAAAACACAACCCAGTCTTACATTTATTAGACCAATTAAAACACAACCCAGTCTTACATTTATTAGACCAATTAAAACACAAACCAGTCCTACATTTATTAGACCAATTAAAACAAACCAGTCCTACATTTATTAGACCAATTAAAACACAACCCAGTCAAACATTTATTTAATTTTATCTGGCTAAATTGAGCAATTGCATGATAATTAAAGTTAATCTGGTACTATAATTAAATTTCTTTAGGGAATGTGTTATCAGCATATAACTTACAGCCCTGTATAATCTGTAATCCCCCATCAAAATAACTGCTACAATAACAAGATTGTCCCCTGAATGTTTCAAAATGGTACTAGGATACCCTTCCTAGGTGGCACCCAACCCACCATTGGGCACACCCTACCTTTCTTCTGAAATTCTCAGTTTAATATATGGTATAGGGGAATAATTAATATGTGAAGTATGGGTATCTCTAATCTGTTTTTCACTGGAAGCCCAAATATAACCCATTTGCCCTGAAGTCCAAATTTAACCTTATTTGCCCTGGAAGCCCAAATATGACCTTATTTGCCCTGAATGCACTGCTTAAAATTTAAATTACCCTACAAAGCAATAAGCTGGTCTGCCCACACCATTACCATTAGCATATGAAGAGATCTAGATATCTGTGATAACAATACAGTGTAACCTCTTTTATCTGATTCTCCCTCAGGTGCAGTAATGTTGATCCAGATCCCATGCATATGCCAGCATTTTATGCAATGGCAGATCTGGGTTTATGCCATCTGCAATTGGATAGGGCTTATAAGTGAGTACCTATGGTATTCCACAGGACACATTTCTTAATGTTTCAGACATTCTCTTTACAAATCTAGTCCTTTATACACAATGGCAAAGAATAGGGTACCATTTTAAGAATTTTATACAGAAGCATCATGGGAGGATCTGGTATGAGAATTATATGATGCAAAACATAACTACAACCCCTCATGCTAAAATCATAAAAGTTGTATAGGACTTGAGACAGAAGACATTTTGATGTACTTTGTTGTGTATTTTGCCAGCTAACAAGATAGTGAAAATGACATACAAGTACTTACCTATTGCACACAAAATTTGTGTTAGAACAGCATATGAAAAAGAAAGAAAAAGGTAACAGTTATATTTCGATTAGATAAAATGCCTGCAGATCTGGCAACATCAACAATTATTGGACACCACTGGATTCTTTTTTAGGTCCAGAATAGTGTACAAAATAGTTATTTTTTATTTGTCCAAAAATCAGAATACTTCAGTTAAATAAAAGAGAAACAAGGATTTTATTAATAGATAACAAGGACTTTGATAATGTATAACAAGGATTTTGATAATGTATAACAAGGACTTTGATAATAGATAACAAGGACTTTGATAATGGATAACAAGGACTTTGATAATAGATAACAAGGACTTTGATAATGGATAACAAAGATTTTGAAAACAATTTACATGTACAGAAATTCTCACAGCCTCAAAAAATATGAGGAACCTAGATCAATTATGTGTTTGTTTCTTGCATTCCTGTTTAATTAAATCTGACATCAAACTGCTAAGAAAAACATTTTACATCATTCAACTTTTTAGAGCAGTAATAAGACACAACTACATAAAAATGTTCTAAATAAGAAATCTAAGAGTGAGGATTTATGTTGAAAATTTCTTCCAATAATGCTCATCACAATACTGATGAAAACAACTGTTTTAAGGTGTCCTGTTTTAGGTACCTTCATCCATATTTGATTGATGGTACTTTAGCAAAATTCCTTGTATCCTGAAAAGTATTTATGTCTTGATGATTTCTGTCAAAATTCTGTAGAGCAGTTTAAAGGATAGTGTATTTTTTATACATGATAAAGACAGAGTTGCATCAAAGACCTTTACACTGTATGTATGTATGCATGCATTATGTGTGTATGCATGTATGTGTGTATGTATGAATGTGTGTATGTATGTGTGTATGTATGTGTGTATGTATGTATGTATGTATGTATGTATGTATGTATGCATGCATGCATGCATGCATGCATGCATGTATGTATGTATGTATGTATGTATGTATGTATGTATGTATGTATGTATGTATGTATGTATGTATGTATGTATGTATGTATGTAAAGTATGCATGTATGGCATCTCTGCATAATAATGACTACTGGTAAATGTTGCCAATCAAAAGTAAAGTTCTCAAAATGTAAATACTAGTACATGTATATGGTGCCAATCAAAGTAAAGTTCTAAAAATGTATATTCCACACAAAAATTAAGATGACAGTGCCAAATAAATTTAAGCATGAAATATGTATAAAATATACCATGACGTTATGATGTAAACATTTTTTAATGTATTTTAAACAAAATGTAAAATTCTTCAATAAATGGTAAACCTCCAGAGTAAATAATTTTCTTTTTATTAGGCTACAAAATGCCACTTTAAGCTTTAAGTGTTCATTTGTTTTGGCAATCTAGTCAATTAAAAACAAAATGCCAGCATAATAATCAACATAATGGCAAAAGGTTAAAGGTCAAAATACCAAAGACTGCTATGTTTAGACTGTTTTACATCTGTCTCTCATCAGGTACAGAAGTCTTGATAGTGAGAATATAAAAGCTTTCAAATGTCAAAAAATGGATGCAGATTTGAGAAGTGCAGAAATCAAAGTCATTATAATTTTCTGCATATTTGGGTGAAATAACAGTCACTGAGGTGACTATTGTGCCTGGATTATTTCCCAGCATGCACTGCACATCATGTTAGGGTCAAATTCTGTTTTAAAAGGATCATGGACATGTTTGACATGACATGGCATGCTTTTTATAAATCGGAAAGTCATTCATCCAAATTATGTTCAAGTCATATTTAAAGGAGAAAAACTTTATTTAAAAAGATTTCTCCATTTTTAGTAATGGTGAGAATATTTTGATGACAGCTTGGTATTAATTTTAAAAAATCTTTAAAGTCTTCATGTAATTTCTATAATGTAGTTGAAATTCTGTTGTGGTTTTGATACATTCTATTCTCAAAGAAAGCTAAAATATTCCATGTTCACTTGGGTGCAAATTCCTTAAATGGATTTTTGAAAGAAGCTGTTCATGAAGAGACCAACTCCCCAGGAAGGAAAGATCATACTATAAGCTGTGGCTCGAATGGCTTTACAGCTATGTGAGCTAAAATTTACAAACCACTAATAAAGATTCAATATAAATATCCCGACAGTCAAACCAATTTACTTGTGCAATAAATCTACTTAATAGCTTTCCTTTTCTTAAAGCCATTACCATAACATGCTATAACTGACAAGGTTTGTTTGAAAAAACTGAATACTTGGGCAATTGAATTATCCAAACAGCTCTCCTTGGAACGGAATTACAGTTTCACATCAATTGACATCCCTGGAAAAACCATTTATATTCTGCTAATTCAGGATCAATCCCGAAGAAGGATAATTGTTGTGAAAAAGGGCTCTACATCTGAGGTGTATGACATT
>JAEAOA010002119.1:815000-862500 GCA_016746295.1 Potamilus streckersoni | reverse complement strand
TCTTACACAAAACCAGTCAAGTAAGAGTGGACATTGTCTTACTCAAAACCAGTCAAGTAAGAGTGGGCATTGTCTTACACAAAACCAGTCAAGCAAGAGTGGGCATTGCCTTACTCAAAACCAGTCAAGTCAGAGTGGGCATTAAAACCAGTCAAATAAGAGTGGGAATTGTCTTACACAAAACCTGCAAAACTAGAAAGAGAGTAAGTCTAAAAAATTGTTCACAGTTTATATCTCTACAAAATACAAACAACGAAATACAAAATATGAGATATTTCTAATGAAATGAAAATTCATCTAAAGAAAAATAATGACTCATAAATAATAATTAAGGCAGGCAAAACTAAAATTAGTCTATGGTTTATTCCTACTTGCAATTGAAATAAATATGTTTTTATTAAAAAGGTGTATTAATTCCAAATGTGTATTAATCAAATTGGAGGATAGCAACCATGTTAATAACTATCTATTAAGGAAGTCATTAAGAAAATGTAATGTACTGTATCAATTTCTGTCTAGAAGGAACTTTTGAAACTTGGTCTTATTATTTAAGTGTGCTCAAGCTCATATAACACCGATTCAGTGCCTCAGTGCCATCATTTTTTTCGGTGAAGCATGCTTAGGTGTGAGGGCATATGGGCTGATGCAGTCAAGGTGATGGGTGCCATTTATTAGTGCACCTGGGTTTGAAACTCCATAGAGTAGGAATTTAATTTCTCTAACCTGTATGATAGTATTGTTTATATTAAACTTTTAAATTCTAAACACACACACACATAAACACCACACATGTGTTGTGTGTGTAACTATAGCAGCATGTACTGCTAATTTCTAAGGTTACTAAAGACATTAATATTTTACATTAATGTTATTCCTATCCACATAATTTGGACTAATTACCAGCACCATACCAAACTTGGACCAATTACCAGCACCATACCAAGCTTCTGAATTAATGTCACTGACTCCAATAGCTTTGAGAAAAATATTACAGCAATAACAATTTTCATGATAGCAAAAATTTATCAGAGAAAAAACAATTCATCCTTCTTCCTGAACTAAAACTTTGCTGGAGAATAATGAAACAAGGTCTTCATATGTCACGAAACCATACATCAAAGAGGGCCTACTGCTGAAATCTTTATTGACTGGTTTTATATCAATTATTTAGCTAGTACCATACACTTTAAAGGAACAGAAGCTCTGTCTAAAGGCAATCAAAACTCCTAAAATGTGACTGAAGCTCAGAGTTTAAAGGTTTGAACAAATTTCATCAAAGAATTATGCATGTGTGTATTGTACTAGCTGATTCCACATGATCAGATTTTACCCAGTATCACATCATCTGATCCACTTTTATTTGGGGCTAGAGACTTTAATCTGTGGCTAGATGAGAATTTTATCTGGGGCTTGAGTGACTTTAACAAAAATAGTATGGTGGGATTTAATGTCACTTTTCAGCACATGAGAGGCTACACATAGGGGCCAGCATATCTGGTAAAGGAACAGCCCAGGAAGACCTTGGAAGAATCACTGACCCATGACAAGCTATGGGCAATCTTTCCCACGCTGAGTAAACCAAGACTCCGTCACTAAGACTGAGATAGGTGAATGATCTCTAAAGGAAAGCACCTCAGACCATTCACAAGCTTGAGTTTCTTTTAAAAAATATATGATTTTCTGCAGTTTCTTGAGACAATGATTTCATGACATATAACAGCTTTTGTTCTAAAAACTCGTATAAACAAAAAAGTGGATAAAGTAATTATTTAATGACATAAAACATGCTTTGCTCTGAGAACTCATATGAACAAAAAAAAAAGGGATAAAGTAATTATTTCTGGCATAAAACATGCTTTGCTTTGAAAATTTGTATGAATGAAAAAATGGATAAAGTAATTATTTCATAACATACTTTGCTCTGAAAACTCTTATGAATGGAAAAGTGGATAAAGTATCCAGGGCTGGGTAAAATCTGCATCAAATAAATACTCTTTCACCCTTGTTTTCTCTAATAATTTTGAGATAGGAGTCACTGAAGTCCTGTTATAACTTTCCATGAGAGAGAGGTACTCATTTTCATCCAATATAAACAAACCTCGTAACTGTCTTTGATTAGTTTGAGTAGATAAAACTTGCAACTGTTAATATTCAAAACATTGCTGTTACAGTTTAATTATCTTCCTTTTATAATCCTTTTACTTTGGGGAGTTCTAAATTCAACGGGTGTAAGATTGAAATGGACTTCACCAATGGCACCTGACAAGCTGTCTGCAAATGTGAAGGATCGACTTTAATATTGCTTTTCATCCAGCCAAATTAAACTGCATATTATATTTTTCAAATGGTATTTGAGTCAATTTCTATTCAACATGTCTGAATGCCTTGAAAATCTGTTCAACGTGATTAAAGGGTAAGCGAGAGAGGGAGCAAATATCTTCACAGCATAATTCATTCTTGCACAATTCATGAAAGATGTATAAGAGTGTTAAAAACTGTGAAAAGGAAATCTTGAACAAACAGAGAACCATCAATCAAAACAAAAAATGCATTCTATACTTGCACAGGTGTTTGATAAAACTGTATGGCCCTCAAGTAAATGCAGCTCTTTTATGCTGCAGGAATGAGCTGGGGGAGCAATTCAAAAATGCATACATTGTATGCATAACCTGTCATCTTGAGAACTTGGTGTTTGCAAAAGAAAAATTCTTCCAGGCATAATTTTGAACATGTGTCCCCTAATTAAAACTTTTGATACATATCTGTGAACTTTTTACATAGTCATTTCAGAGAGGGGGTGCCAATGTGTTACCTGGGGTTAATTAATTGTACCCAGTGCCACTAGTACAAGGTCACAATACCATTTTAGGAATGGGAAAATAAGTCATCTAGGAAAAGCTAATAACCATAGTATATTAAAAAATGAATTATATTAAACAATAAACTTTGATGTCCTATTGTGGCCATACTTTAGACTTGGTTTCTTTAAATGTATTTTTAACATTGCTAGTATGCAATTTTTAGGGGGTGACTGGATGTGTATTTTGCCACCGGATACTGGATCTGGATAGTTGGGGCAATATTTGCTGGATCCGGATGTCATTGCTTACATGAAACCATCACTGCCTGCAAGCCTCAGTCTACTGTATTTTAGTGCAAGGCCAGCAAGGGCCCTAAGACTCAGTGGGGGTGTAATTTCTATTTAATAATTAACTTTTATTAATTTAAATTTAATATTTACTTTTAATTACCTATTTATTGCATTATTTATAAATCGATTTGCGTATTCGATAGATGGCGAGTGTCTCCACAATCTGACAGTATGATACTGATACACTCATTCACATTCACAGGGGATACTCACCAGTTGCTGGACTGCTGGTAAGTTTTAAATTTGTATTGTCAGTTTGTATTGTTCACAAATTATGAGTCAGGCCCCAGATTCTTTAAGCAGAAATCCAGATCCGGATTTTTTAAGTTTATGAAAATTGGGCAAATTTGGATGTTGCCGAATACTTCACTATTCAGCGGGGGCGCATGTCCTGAGTGGTTTTCGGTCTACTCCTATCAATTTTTGTCAGTTTTAAATTTTCAGTCATTTACTGTCACAGGCAGAACTTATTTGGTTTTATGCCCTACTGTGATCATTTGAGTGGTAACTGATGCCCAGTTCAAGTGACCAAGGTATGTGCTGGACTGTAAATCCATGATGGCATGAATACCTAGTACAGTGCCCAGTCAAGACCTTCACTTTTTCTGCCATGTCTTCCTGTTATTGCAAGTAATTCTTTTTTTTCTGCCATGTCTTCCTGTTATTGCAAGTAAGTGGATATACTGTACTGTCTATGTACAGTGGCCCAGTCTATAGAGAGACAACTTGGAAGAGGGTGGAGCTGGATGCAAGGGCATTAAGTGTGTCATTACCTTTGATCAAACAAAGAACCTGGAGATTATTTTATGGTCTAGAGCTATGCAACACTTGTAAATAGAGGAGTTTGGGTAAGAAGGGAAATTAATGGAATTTTGAGAAGAGCTCATTCAAGGAAAGGGATTTAGACAGAGATAAGCATGGTATTTTAATTCATGTTAGGGCATTATTCCTGAAGTCACTGATAATATATATATGATGTTCATTTGGTAAATAGTCTCAGTCATTAATTTATTTAACACATGTATGTAAAATCCAGCTGCATACATAGATCTGCCACTGCACAATGCACAAGCAGCTTTGGGTCTATGCAGTTTATTAGGTCAAATCAGTGCAGCAAACAAAACAGACCCTGATCTGTCTGCACATTCTGTTCTGGCAGATCAGAATCTATCCTGTTCGAAGTTGGACCCAGCTTGTAATCAAGTATACACTAAGAATAAAAGTACAAGTGAAACAGTGGAAAAGGGTGGGGATGTTATTTACAAAAACTGCAATAGACTTCAGACTTGCTAGTTTTGTTTTATATATATGAGGGGTAGACATGTGCATGTATACACAGTCATTATTAAGTCGAAGATTAAAGTGTATATCTTAAAAAGCAAAGAAGAACCTGCATGACATTACAAAGGTCCTTATGCATGCATGGACAGTTAGTATTATGTATTACAGAAAACATTTCTCTATTAATTGTTATATTTATGCAAATGTGCTCTATTTTGGTATTGTTTTGCCATTGCCTGATGACATGACATGTTTTCATTCCTTAATTTCTAAGAGAATAAATTTTTGCAACTTTCACTTGTAATGTTAATGTAAAAAAAAAGAAAAACACTTAAAAGCTTTGTGTATGACAAAAACATTCAGCTGTCCTGTCTCTATGGGACAGATGACAGACATGTAATCTTGAAATCAAATTATGAGGTCACTAGTACATATTTGTTGTTGCTTTGAAGTTTTCTGGATGGTGTGTTTGGTTCTTCCATTTACCTAAATTTAGAACCATACTTTAGTACAGACAACAAACACTCATATTAATAAAGCAAATAATAAAGCAAAAAGAGTAATGGCAGGAACAGGGACATTCAAAGAAAAGCTAAACCTTGTAAAAGACTAGGACTTGTCACCAACTTGGCTACTGTAATCCTCTAAGATCAACTTTGGAAATCTGTAGGAGATATGAAAAAATCTGGACATGTGTCTAGGGTCTTAGATTGAAGAGCTAATTTATATCAATAACCAACTGAATCCCTTGACCCCTACAATGCAGTGTGGCTAGAAATTCACTTTCTAAGAAGATAGATCAATAATCCTAAGTGTTATACACACAACACCATCCCAAGAAAAATGAAAATTTTTATGTCAAGTGATGTATAAACAGGGGAAATATAATATGCAACTACCAAAGTTAGAAAGAAATGTGACATGTAAAGGAATTACCATACTATCCATGATTTTCTGTACACTTTTTTAAAATCATACTTTGGGGTGTAGGAACAATATATAGGAAACAAAATTGGTATCAATTATAATTTACCTCTATGTATAAATTAACAAATTTTTCATAACAAAAATGTTCTGTATTAATAAAGTATAAAAATAATTATGATTTGTATAGATTACAAAACTGTACAAAATTTCTAAAATTACAGATGTGTTCTGAAGTTGTAAATGTGTATATTTTTATGTAAGACACCTATGAATTTTAATGTTTAAATTAATTTTAATTTATATTTTAATTTAGATGAATGCAGTCTGTTATTAATTAATTTTTAATAATAACATATGGACAATGATGACTGTATTATGATTATTAATACTGCATCTCAATTTAGGAACATTTAATTATAGAAAATATTATGAACATTTCTACTGCACTGTCACTGATTTAATCATTTTTAATTGTTAATCTTGATTCTATGGTGAAATAAACAACTAAATTAAAAAAAAAAACTACCCTCTTCCATTTTCATTACTTCATTGCAACAGTGTCTGAATAAATTTCAACTGCAAATATATTTCTTTTAAAATTTTAAATAAATATCTTGAACTTTAGTGTTTTTTTTTTAATTTACTGAACACACTGCATCTATTTATCATTCTGCCTGAAAGGTAGAAAGCCTGTGGAGCAAAAAGCTTTTAATCCCATCATATAACAATCAATTGTAGCTCTTCTAGAATAGTGATAAAAACATAGGCATTCTTTTAATATAGGGGGGATTTAAGGAAGAAATAGAAATAGCACAGTGACACAGCAGAGGTCAGCTTAGGTTATATCAGCAGATTTAGAATAGTCTCAATCTCATTCAGGAGGATTTTCAAAGACCTGATTTCAACAAAACAGGCTACTACCAAGTAAACTTCCTTTTCCCTCATGCATTTCATCTCATGTCAGTTTATATTTTTATAGTCCTTATATGGTATTTTTGCCTTTCCTATAAAAGTCCTTATTATTAATCATTGCCTTTCCTACAGTCCTTATATAGAATTGTTGCCTTTCCTACAGTCCTTATATTGAATTGTTGCTCTTCACAAGTCCTTATATTTAATTGTTGCCTTTCCTAGTCTTTATATTGAATTATTGCCCTTCACAAGTCCTTATATAGAATTGTTGCCTTTCCTACAGTCCTTCTATTGAATTGTTGCCTTTCCTACAGTTCTTATATTGAATTGTTGCCTTTCACAAGTCCTTTTAGAGAATTGTTGCCTTTCCTACAGTCCTTTTATAGCATTGTTGCCTTTCCTACGGTTCTTATATTGAATTGTTGCCCTTCACAAGTCTTTATATTTAATTTTTGCCTTTCCTACAGTCTTTATATTGAATTGTTGCCCTTCACAAGTCCTTATATAGAATTGTTGCATTTCCTACAGTCCTTATATTTAAATTGAATTGTTAATTTCCTACAGTCCTTATTTTGAATTGTTGCCTTTCCTACAGTCCTTATATTTGAATTGAATTGTTAATTTCCTACAGTCCTTATATTGAACTATTGCCTTTCCTACAGTCCTTATATAGATCTGTTGCCTTTCCTACAGTCCTTATACTGAATTGTTGCCTTTCCTACAGTCCTTATATTTGAATTGAATTGTTAATTTCCTACAGTCCTTATTTTGAATTGCTGCCTTTCCTACAGTCCTTATATTTGAATTGAATTGTTAATTTCCTACAGTCCTTATTTTGAATTGTTGCCTTTCCTACAGTCCTTATATTTGAATTGAATTGTTAATTTCCTACAGTCCTTATATTGAACTATTGCCTTTCCTACAGTCCTTATATAGATCTGTTGCCTTTCCTACAGTCCTTATACTGAATTGTTGCCTTTCCTACAGTCCTTATATTTGAATTGAATTGTTAATTTCCTACAGTCCTTATTTTGAATTGTTGCCTTTCCTACAGTCCTTATATTTGAATTGAATTGTTAATTTCCTACAGTCCTTATATTGAATTATTGCCTTTTCTACAGTCCTTATATAGATCTGTTGCCTTTCCTACAGTCCTTATACTGAATTGTTGCCTTTCCTAAGTCCTTTTATTTGAATTGAATTGTTAATTTCCTACAGTCCTTATTTTGAATTGCTGCCTTTCCTACAGTCCTTATATTTGAATTGAATTGTTAATTTCCTACAGTCCTTATATTGAACTATTGCCTTTCCTACAGTCCTTATATAGATTTGTTGCCTTTCCTACAGTCCTTATACTGAATTGTTGCCTTTCCTACAGTCCTTATATTTGAATTGAATTGTTAATTTCCTACAGTCCTTATATTGAACTATTGCCTTTCCTACAGTCCTTATATAGATCTGTTGCCTTTCCTACAGTCCTTATATAGATCTGTTGCCTTTCCTACAGTCCTTATATTTAAATTTAATTGTTAATTTCCTACAGTCCTTATTTTGAATTGTTGCCTTTCCTACAGTCCTTATATTGATCTGTTGCCTTTCCTACAGTCCTTATATTGATCTGTTGCCTTTCCTACAGTCCTTATATTTAAATTGAATTGTTAATTTCCTACAGTCCTTATTTTGAATTGTTGCCTTTCCTACAGTCCTTATATTTGAATTGAATTGTTAATTTCCTACAGTCCTTATATTGAACTATTGCCTTTCCTACAGTCCTTATATTTAAATTGAATTGTTAATTTCCTACAGTCCTTATATTTAAATTGAATTGTTAATTTCCTACAGTCCTTATATAGATCTGTTGCCTTTCCTACAGTCCTTATACTGAATTGTTGCCTTTCTTACAGTCCTAATATATAGAACCAAATATTTGAAAGTTACTCATAAATTCCAGTAAAAGTTATTGGATCTGCTTATCATGCAGGTCACTAATAAACTGGAATATATTCCAACTGGAATAGTAATAATTATTAACTTGAATATTAATAATTACCAACTGGAATAGTAATAATTACCAGTAGGAATAGTAGGTATTACCAACTAAAATAGTAATAATTACCAACTTGAATAGCAGGTATTACCAACTGGAATAGTAATAATTACCAACAGGAGAAGTAGCAAATACCAATAAAAATACTACTAGTTTCCAAACTGGAATAGTAATAAATACCAAAAGAAACAGTAATAAATACTAACAAAAACAGTAATAATTCCCAAATAAATATTAGTAATTACTGACAGGATTATGATGAAATTTGAAAATGGTACTGAACATGGTATTGTAAAGCAGACTTGTAGCTCCATTTATTACCAGCAAAGTTGAAATTTGAAAATGGACTTAAACAAAGCATGGTAATGCAGGTTATTAGCACTGTCTGTTTGTACAACACTTTAGTTGTGCCAGAGACACTTTAGAGAATCTGGCAAGGTCTTTGGTATTTGGCAAGGTCTCAGATTTGGCACTACTATTGTTATTAAAATATTTGTCCTTTCAATGCTACGATACACTCTAATGTGATGCCAAGAGCCAAAGGGGTTGCTATGGAAACACCATATATATATATATATATATATATATATATAATATATATATATATATATATATATATATATTCAGACCAGAAAGACTCCATTTTCACGGGACACAATTTCCTGTTAGACTGAAAAGTATGCATGATATCTCAAAGAGTTCAGGAGATAATAAATACACAGAAGTATGACAGATGGATGGACAAGCTAATTTAAAGATACCCCCACTCCCTCTCCTGCTCCCCTGGAAAATAAAAATTACTTGAAGAGAATGGGATATGGGTAGATATAATAAATCCAAGAAACATTTCTATAGCAAAGTGTCTACCTCATAACAAGTCAGTCATAATGCTGCATTCATGCAGTCAATCTGTTGTTTATTTTAATGTGATACTTTGAATTGATTGCCACAAAATGACAAATTAATCCAATAATTTAATTCCTTTAATGGGAACACTATTACACAAAAACTGGACTATTGATCAAAAACATGGCATAATGAACAGTGAGCAGACTATAAAGGAGTTGTTGATAATTATTAAGAGAGTCTAAGGAGAATTACTCTAGACATTATATGACAAGATTTTATTTTTTATTTTATTGCTTAAATGAATAGTAGTTTCATATTGTAGATAGATGTGATTGGCTACAAGAGGTAGAGGAAACCAAGTGTTTGTGTTCAGTACCATATATACTAGCTTATTAGTCAAGTAAAACTTCAAACAGCACAGACCCTGATCTGTCATAACAAAATGTGCCTACAGATCAGGGCTTATGTTGTTTGCTATACAGATTAGTCCTAACAAATTGTACAGATCCAGATCTGCCAGCACATTATGTAATGGCAAATCTTATTCTGCACAGTTTCAGTTGGACTCCTCTTGTAAATGAGTATATGTGGTAACAGATCCTTTACAGAATTCTACAAGTAGGATACTTTCAAGTTTGCTATAATTTTCTCAGTAACTTATCATTCCTATGTACAAGGGTTTTCTGAATACAAGATATGAATACTGTTTCTTTTAATACAAGGGTTTTCTGTATATATACAAAATGAGGTTCTAATAATTATGTGTAACCTTTATTCTCAAACAATTAAAAGTTATAATGGAAGAAATTTGTATAGAAATTCAAAATACTGAGATGTTTCTTGACCTTGATGATAAAGAACATCTAATGTCTGCAACACCTCTTCTAGCCCAGACCTTTAAATATAAATATATATATATATATATATATATATATATATATATATATATATATATATATATATATATATATATATATATATATATATATTACAACACAAAATGGTTCCTGTCACTAATTTTAAAAAAGATTCTAGACTTCATCCAATTGAAAAGATTCCAGATATAACAATGGGATAAATTTGTTGACCGAATGAAGCTAAAATCACAAATCAAATGTGAAGAGATGAAAAAGAATAACTACAAGATTTTATTGGTACCCTTAAACTTCTCCAAACACAAAAGAGCAGTCACATTACTAGTTTCCAAACAAGATGGTTGTAATAACGAAAAGTAAAGTATTTCTTCAATACTTTAAAGTCTTTTTCCAATTTTTTCCAGACATTTTCAAACCTGGAAAACCAATGTTCAAATTTCAGACATCTTCCAAATTTTCAGGCCCACTTAGGAACCCTAAACACACCTTCCAATGCTGATTTATAAATATAAATAATTTTATCTGGAACAGCCTGAATGTTATTGAAAAGAAACAAAAGTGAGGCAGAGAATACTTATCTCCCACTTTTTACAAAATGGCAAAGGAAAATAATTCCTGTCCACACTTACAGTGATCTAACGGAATGCACATCATGTTCAAGTATTCAGTCTAGTGCCAGTTTTAGATGTACAAGATAAAACTCCTAAAATTCCATACAATATAGCTCTACACTGCAAAACAGATAAGTTTATTTTCATGCAAAGCATTATCAATACAGTATTTATACATAATGATGAAATTAGGATTAGTTAATCTGCTTGTCTTATAGGAATGTCTTATTATGATTTAATAATTTTTTTTAAAAAGTTTCTTTTAACAATAAGTTGGTGTTTCACAACAAGGCTACCATGAACAGCACATTATACACCAACTCAGTGCTTAATATTTGTCCATGTAAGCCATAGTTGGTTGTCTAGAATACCAACCATGTGCTTAACATTGATCTATGGAAGCCATAGTTGGTTGTCTAGATTACCAACCCTGTGCTTAATATTTCTCTATGCAAGCCATAGTTGGCTGTCTAGATTACCAGCCCTGTGCTTAATATTTCTGTGTAAGCCATAATTGATTGTATAGATTACCAGCTGTGTGCTTAATATTTCTCTGTGTAAGCCATAATTGTGTGTCTAGATTACCTGCCCTGTGCTTAATATTTCTCTATGTAAGCCATATTTGTGTGTCTAGTTTACCTGCCCTGTGCTTAATGTTTTTCTATGTAAGCCATAGTTGGTTGTCTAGATTACCAACCCTGTGCTTAACATTTCTCTATGTAAGCCATAGTTGGTTGTCTAGATTACCAGCCCTGTGCTTAATATTTCTCTGTAAGCCATAGTTGATTGTATAGATTACCAGCTGTGTGCTTAATATTTCTCTGTGTAAGCCATAGTTGTGTGTCTAGATTACCTGCCCTGTGCTTAATATTTCTCTGTGTAAGCCATAATTAGTTGTATAGATTACCAGCCTTGTGCTTAATATTTCTCTATGTAAGCCATAGTTGGTTGTCTAGATTACCAACCCTATGCTTAACATTTCTCTATGCAAGCCATAGTTGTTTGTCTAGATTACCAACCCTATGCTTAAAATTTCTCTATATAAACCATAGTTGTACTCTAGATTACTGATCAACAGGTCTTGGTGATAATATGGTCAAGGTATATGGTCTTGAATTAAACAGTGGTAATTTTTTCATTAAGCTGACATTAACCTCAAGATCTATAGGTTTTGTTATAATACTTAATACGAGCCATTCACAAAATTTGATCAAGGATCATGGTTTACAAGAAAAGTTTTTCTTCCGAATCCACTTTTCTGTGAGCAAAAATGATATGGACTTTGACCTTTCAATGCAGAAAACAATGGACCTCTTCCATGCAATCCAAAAACTTTTGTCTACAACATTGTTATGCAATCACTTTTTCTGGAAAAGCCATAGTGACCTTGACCTTTGACCCTCAAAATCAAAAGGCATCTTTTTTTTACTGGTATATATTATTTCATCCATTAACTTTAATGAAGATACATGGCTGAGAATTTTGTTGTTGTTGCTGAAACCATTTTTCTTCTTTCATTCATTGCAATCTGGACCTTTTACCTTTTCACACCAAAATAAAAAAGGATTCTTCAATTACCCAATTCCAAACCATTCACAAAATTATGTTCTACCCAATAATGTGAAACTAATGATCCTGTAAGGAAATGATTTTTAATTTTTCTTTCAGTGGTCTTGGTCTTTAACCTGTTCAGATAAAAATAAAAAACACCACATTTGCAAGCCATCTCTGAAGTTCAGTCCAGGTCTGTGATATATAAATAATGTTCCTGTGTAGAAACAATTTTTCTTGTTTCATTTAATGGAATCGACCTTTGATCCTTTTTTTTACCAACTCAATTCTTCCTTATCCCAATTGTTAATGATCCACCACATCTGGCTGAGGTCTGTGATGCAGAAATAATATTATGCAGTAACAATTTTCTTTTTTAAAAAAATCTCTGCCTTCAAAAACATTTTCTGGACAAAAGATATCAATGGAGTGATTTGAAAAGGTAATACTTAATGAAGTTTAATCTTAATATATCAAAATCCATGATGTAACTAAAATTACACTAGCTAAAGTTATGAACTTCAAAGTGGTACTGTAATGATAAATGGCAATTATAGGCAGAGTTAAACTGCAAACTAGAAAGATCCTTTTCTGATGTAGCATATTGCACCTGTTGACCATGGTCTATGTCGTTTGCTCTGAGGATTACTCCTAACAAACTTCGAAGATACATTTCCTGGCACATTATGTGGAAGCAAAGCAAATTGGGATCTGTGCAGTTTGCTGTTAGACCCATCTTATAAGCAAGTAAATATGGTACACAGCATTTGTTGTTGTTGTTGTTGATGTTGTTGTTGGGCTTAATGCCATTTTTCAGCACATGATAGGCTATTCATGTCGGCCAGTATTAATGGTGGAGGAAGAAATCACCGGAAAGAACCACCGACCCATGAGAAGTTACTGAAAAACTTTCCCACATATCCACATTCAAGGAATCCTAGACTGGAACCCACACAGACAGAGATGAGATGGCAGTGATCCATAACAGCCTAGTGGCCCCCACAGCATTTGAGAAAGTCGGATTGAACAACTTGTGATGGCTTACACGAAAATACCAGAACATCAATATCATCATTCAGTATTGTACAAAATGTACATAATGGTTTTTGTCATTTAATATGAGATGAAAACTATATCATATCTACCACATTATTTCAAACATTATTTCAAACCAGTTAAGTGGGATATAATTAACAGTCTGTAATGGATTGATCATAATCCATTTTCAAGGACCATATAATCCACTCAATAAAAAAACCTATAATTGTGACTTCTTCAGCAAAAAACAAATGGGAAGAAGGAATGATTCACAAATTACCCAAAAAGCACAAGTGTTTTAATTGATAGTCTTCAAATGTTATGAGTTTTATGAGTGTCATCAAGAATTTACTTAATGTAATCCAAATTTATTTTTCTTGGCCATTAATAAAACTGTTAAGAGGATATTGTTTAAATGTGTAGTCAGGTTTACGGCCAGGTACATTAGGATTTTTTAGTCCATTAATTAGGATTTTTTTAGTCCATTAATTAGGACTTTTCAGTACATTAAGACTTTTTAGGAGTTAATACTAAACATCTGCAATAACTTAGTTATAAACAAACATATTTGCAATTTTCATCCTACTGGACAAGTTTAATATTTCAGTAATTTTATGGATATCTATGAGAAAATTTGCCATTCCATAAATTCATAAAATCGACCCAGATTTCAAAATCACTTTGATCCCAGAAGTCTAAATGCTCCAATCCTGAATTTAAAACAGATTAATAAAATGACATGGTGTAAACTTCCAAGGTCTCCAAGTTCACAGTGGTCAGCCATGATAAGGTGCAATTCAAATAACAGTTTATCATCTGACCTAACATAGGGAAGTACCCTAAGAAAACAAATCTTGTGGCTTGCTACTCTGTCCAGCTAATATTTAGATTGATATTATCAGCATAAGCTTAGAGGGTACTTAAAATTCCAGCTCATTGTAATTATTGAAGGCTTCAAATGTCCAACCCCATAAAGCAGATTTAGTTTATCAACTGACACATAATCCAAGAATCCTGAGTTTGATTCCCACCCAGGCCAGACTGGTTTGACTGCCTTGGTGTATTCTAGGGAAAAGTACTTTATTCTGTTTTCCTATACATGACATAGCCAATAATGTGTTTGAAGAGTTATTAAAGGAAACCAACCAATCCTATAAGTGGTACATCTTTACTCATTAAAGGGTTTTATATTTTTTACAACAAACCAGAGGTACTTGCTTATAAGTTGAAACTGCAAACAACAATATCTTGATCTGCCATAGCATGATGTGCCTGCAGATCAGGGTCTCTGTAGTTTGTTTTACCAATATCTCTTAACAAACAGCACAGGCTCAAATCTTCTGGTGCATTATAGCAGATCTGGGTCTGTGCAGTTTGCATATGGACTTTGGACTCATAATCCAGTACAGATGGTATCTTGAAAAAAAAAACCATGAAAAAGAAGTCCATTTCATGTCCTCCTTTTTAAAGTATACATCTTGAGCAGACAGTTGAGCAGAACACTATACCAGTCTGTAAACAAATAAAGTGGATGCAATTGAAAAGAAAATATTGTGATTATTCAACATATACAGTATACACCTGCTTACACCATTTTTCAACTAAAATTGCATACACCTATATGTGCCATTGCATAATCTGCTGGCAGATCTAGGTCTGTGCAGTTTGGAGTAATCAGCAGAGCAAACACAGACCCTGATCTGATGCATTCTGTCATGGCAGATAAGAGTCTATCTAGTTTGAAGTTGGACTTGTACATGAGCATATAAGGCACCAAGATTGAGTAACCATAATGAAGATAATGTGGGTACAATCAATGGTCTTCAACAACTTGAGAATTCCCAGGGAAGTCTTAAATGTAAATCAAATTAGATAATTCTTTCTAGATGTGGACTGTTTTTACCCCTTGAACCCTATTAACTATAATATGCAAATATTTTTAATTTAGGACATGCAGAATTTATCAGGATAATTTCAGTATAAACCGCCAACAATGGCTCAGGATAACTGTCCATTTTATGAAAACATGGTATATTTAATCTGGTATTTACTGGCCAAGTAATATTTACTTCGGTATTTACTGGCCAGGTAATGGAAACATCTTGCATAAGGCCAGGTAATGGAAACATCTTGCATAATGCAAATGAATCCAAATGCAAATGCTGTCTCCTGGACAAAATGCTTAAATTGCATTGGTTCTTTACATTAGGTCACCCCCCCCTTAGATAGTTAAATATATAGTATAGGTATTGCGTATAATACAAAAACACCAGGCTTTCCCTTCAAGGAGGTATACTGAGGAAAAGAAAACAATTCTTGTCCTAAAATCAACAAGTGGGTAAGCTGTGATGCCTTGGTATCTAACTGTACAAGACATACATGGTACCATCTAACTGAACTAGACATGGTATGGATCTAACTGTACAAAGCATTATGTCGCCAATTAAAGGCATCAACTTCGGCAAAGTTTCTAAATGAGTATTCTGTTTACAATCATCGAAACAATTAGATATTCAATGTTTTACCCTCTATTTTCTCTTTTGCCTAGGTCTAGTGGACAAATAACAGCTACTGTAATGCACATACTCCTGATGCTACTTGCTATGCTTTATCTGATGTATATCTTTCAATTCTTGCTACGACAAGCTTCAGTTTGTAAGGCATGATTTTGTATAATATATTACAATCTGGGTTATATTCAATAAAAGCGGAAGTACCATGGGACAGGATTTTGTTGGATTTACATTGACTAAGAAACTGGAACGTGACTTACAAACTTGAGAAGGTATTTCCTTAAAATAAAATGCTACTAATGAAAGGTTCCATCACCATGTTTATAAAAAAAAAAACTATGAGCATGATCCAAATTCAACCTGATGTGCAGAGTTGTATAATGTACACAACAAATTCTTATAAATTCTGCTTCTTTCCTAGCAATGTTGCATTTCAAGTCAAAACATACATAGTTAAAGAAAAGAATTAACAGTAATATCTACTAAAAAAAAGTCCTCTTTGGAATATTCAATTGCAAATGGGTAGTAAACTAAACTATGCTGTTTACACATATAAACACTGCACGTGTCTAATAAAAACAATGAGCAAGGCAAAATTTTGCTTAAATGGACTCCATGTTCTTGGTCTGAAACGGCCATAGTGTACAATTTCTTAATGATTCATTTTTTAACAGATTATAAAGGATTTATAAACCAGCTTTCAATAAGGAGTGTATATATATATATAAGCAAATTTACTAAAATGCAGCAAGAAATTTTTAAAATTTTCAAATAACATAATTTAAATTTAGGAATGTACTCCAAAAATGTTAGCTTGTTACTCTTGTCTTAAATACACCCAATATTTGGTTCCTGTCCAATAAATCAGTGTTAACAATGCTATTGGGATGAACTACCCATGTCTCATAAAAGTTTGAAACTGATGGTATTTGATGACTGTGAGAACACTCCCTCAATAGAATCATAATAGATCACACACACCCTGAACTAGGCATTACACATTCTAAAAGGAATGATTATTGTAGTGTGGTTAAAACTCATTCCTGTATGGTATGCTGGTATTTTATGGAATTCCACAAATTCAATTATTTCCAAACCAGGAAGTAAAATGTCTATTGTATACACTCAGCAAACTACATGTACTTTTCTCTAATTTGTAAGTTTCTTTTGGGGTGCCTGACACACCTACCTCCAGCTGCATATCTCAAAGAGAGACATAAATTATTGTCAAGGGTCAAAAGTAAATAGTCCTCAAATTGCTGTAAGGGTCTAAACTAAATGTTCCCCAAGACTAATGGGTCCACAGGCACAAAAGTAGAAGTGAACTGGAATCCAAGAAGTGCATTAAAAGTATGAAGCCTGTGCTGTAACCAAAACTGAGATATAATAAAAAGCAAATGTTCTTTCTACTTGAAAAGATACTACATCATTCTTGGTATCATTTTGAAACTAATTTGGAATTTGGAAAAGAAACAGTTTCACCTATTCAATATAAATAAAACAGTATTAGCTGTGAATGTTTAAATATCAATCATTAAATACAAGAAATAGTGTTGACTGAAAATAAAAGTTAAAAATTTACACACTTATCTTACATTTTCCCTGTGTAAAGGAGCAAAATTTTAGGTCAATCTGTTTTGTGTTGTTGATCTCTGGAGACATGTCACATTTAAATAGCCACAATGTACAGAATGGTTCAGCCAAAGTCAGGAGTTATTGATATATAGTTAAGGGCTATGTTTGTTTAAAAATACCAGGATTGAGTTCAACTTCTGGTTTCTATGGAAGCTGACATTTCTGATAGTCACCAGAAACAGTTGGGTAATCATTTGGTGTCAGATGAATTGCAGTGTCTCGATTCTTATGAAGATCCAATTTTATTACATTCCAATTTGACATGCTGTGGAATGGGGCATGGTTTCACACGAAAAAATGTTTAAATGTGCAGTAGTGGAATTTGTAATTTAGTCTATGTTCTTCAACAAGAGGAAACAAACATAAGAACATAAAGGGACTCCGTGAATTTATTAAGTAAATTTTTCGCTAAATCATCCAAGGGAAACGCTTGTCTAAGCTTGAAAACACAAGGTATTTGCACTAATCTAATGTAATTCATTGATACTATTATGATTTGTTTGATTTAATTGCTTGCATTTACATGTATTTGCAGGGATTTATTCAAGTTCATAGATCAATTTTCTTATATGATAATTGTATTTAGTTAATTTATCTGAGTCTGCACAATGATATTTTTCTTTATATATATATATATATATATATATATATATATATATATATATATATATATATATATATATATATATATTGACAGCTCGCTTAAGTTATAGTCTTGATTATTTTAGGAAATTATTTATCCAGAATTTCATGCTTTATTCTATATAGGAAATTATGTATCTAATGTAACTGTGTTTTGAGTTCATTTATCTGAATTCATACAATGATATTGTTTATTTTTATACATTGGTGAATTATTGGAATGTGGAGATTACAAGAATTATCTGACCTGATGAAGTCACATATAATAATGACTGTTATTATGTGCATTTGGTAAATAACCTAGAGTAAGAAATTTCATTAATTGATTTGTGTGATTTAGATTAAGTCTGGAACTAATGTCTTAGTGTGTTGGGAAATTAGCTGACCATTAATTTGTGATAGTAGGTTGTATGGTCTACCATGACCAATTAGTTTAGATAGCCAACGATGTCTGTTTGAATCTGATAGAATTACATCTGACCTGGAGGTGAGAGTAATGATCTATCTATGATGTGACACAGTTTTGGTGTGGGGTTTTTTTGTATTTTTTCAAGGTGAGATAGATTAAGGGAAAGACTCATGATTTATAAGAAAAAGTATGGAAGACCCAGACTTACCAGTGTAAGGGAGTCAAGAGGAAGTCTGAGTGGACATTGGATGGAATCGAAGACCAGGTTATGAATCTATACAAGGTAGTGTTATTCAATCTCACACTCATTTAAATGATGATTTCATTCATTTGTTGTTAACAGATCTGCTATTTATCTACATTTATTTGTAATTTTAAATTCCTTGAGTAAGCTGATTCAAAAAGAATGAAGTGTATCTTTCAAATTGTAATGTTCACATCAGTTGCTTGTGAAATTTTATTGTTTTGAAAGTTGATTAAACTTTGTCTTTATTTGTAATGGTGGCTCATGTTATTCTGTTCTATATATATCAACTCAAATCCTTATTTATTCCACCCATAAGTTTATACTTTGCATTGACATTTACTCTTTCTGGACCAATTACATCATCATCAATCACTTCTAGATAACTATAGCCAAAACTAGTAAACCTGCCACAAATAAGTTGAAGTGGGGTTTACCACACCCTAATTAAAATGACAGTTTATATTCTCAGATCCTGATATTCCCAAATTTTTAAAAGAAAAGAAAATTGTTTCTGGTGAGCTGCTTTCTTATGAGCTGTAGAACCAAGGACTGTAATGCCATGATAATGTCAGTGTGTTGTCCCCATTATGCACCTTGCTTTGAATGTTAACTTTGGACCATCACCTTAAGTTACAACTCACCCTAGTCAGATCCTATCCAATTTTCTTTTCACCCAGACACCTTGCATTTATGCCTGGATGATTCGGTATAGTCAATATCAGCCAAATTTTCCTCACAAAGAAAGGGTCGTGAAATGGCCCTGTAATTAGTTGAAGGCCTTTTAACTCCTGGGAAAAAGCTGAACACCCTGGAGGCACTGTATAAATGTTGTATCAAGAGATATTTTATATAGAAATCATATAGGGCTATAGATTGAGTCTTTCATCATGTACACTTAACAGTTTGCCATCCATTCATAAGCTCTTTAAATAAAACAGCAGGATGTCATTTCAGCTTTGTAAGGAAAATGTGTCTTCCATAACAGATTACTACACCAAGGGGAATCTCACATAATAAAACTGTATTAATTTTCCCTTCAATAGTTTACTAACCAAAAAGTGTTGGATTTAGCTGTTGAGAGTTTTCAGTCAGTTAAACTCTCCTTTTGCAGATGAAATTTTACACTTCTCAATGAAAAAACGGACCTGTTGTCCAAAATGAGCAAAGATGAGAACCAAATTGTTGAAATGGAAACTTAAAAGCTTGGATATATTGTATAAGAGGTATAATGGTTATGTCCCTGCAGAAAGCATATTTGGATTTCTCCTTGCAAAAGGTATTTGTAACTGCAAAAAGAATAATGGATTCAGAAAAGAAAATATTTATATATGTCTTTTGTGAATTCCTTACAAACTAAATGAAAGTGATCTCTGAGTAAGATTATGGGACCAAACACAAATGTTGTAATAAGATCGGGATAAAATATGTCACCATTATACATGTAGCCGACATTTACATTAAAAACAAAAGCATATTAACAATTTTAAAAATCAGAGCCCCTGAAGGAATCTGGACTCAATCCTGGAAGAACAGATGAAATTCATTCTGATTGTGATCCCTTTTGCTCACTACCCTTAATTTAGTCTTTATTTGATTCTTTAAAAATGCTTTTTATTGTTGCTATTACAAAAATTTCTTTTTTATTTTACTCCTGAAGCTCTATATGTTTTCTTTTCAAACTCTGAATCCATTTTAACTGGTATTGAATTGGTTACAGGATATGTGGCAGGTAAATGACTGAGTTACAGTCTTGGGGATGGTAATGACTGGGTTACAGGATTTTTTGTTGTTGTCCTTTGGTCTGGAAGAGACAACCATGACTTTAGATCTGGGTTGGTCTGTGAATGTGCAGATGGCTGGTGAAACCAATCTGCACTCTGAAGAGTGTAGGGCAATGAGGACAGGGAATTGCCAAGGGCTGGCTTTGCTCTTCCTCTGCTGGTGTTTATGTTTGGCCTCGATGATCTGGTGAAGCCAGGCATCGTGGTCTTCAGCAAGCTTCGCCCAGCTGTCTGGATCAATGCCACAGGACTTCATGTAGGCTTTGAGTGTGTCCTTGAACCATTTTTTATGGCTTCCTCTGGAACACATGCCTTCATCGAGTTCCCCATCAAATAGTCTCTTTGGAATGCCCTCATCAGTGATATGGAAGACATGACCAGCCCAGCGGAGTTGTGACCTTCTGAGCATGGCAAGGATGCTCGTCATCTCAGCTCTCTGGAGGACTTCATGTCAGAATTCTTGTCCTGCCATTTTTATGGAGTTGCTTTCTGAGGCAGTGCATGTGGAAGGAGACATGTGCATCATCCATGTCTCACAGGTGGATAAGAGGGAGGGCAGTACTACTGTGCAGTACACCTTGATCTTGGTTTGCAGGCTGATTCTTCGTCTGTTCCTCACAGTATTGTGAAGTCTGCCAAAGGCTGCACTTGCACGAACAATCCTTTCCACTGTAGAGATCTGTAATTAGGCATTCCATATCATGATGTATTCTAAACTTGGTAAGCATTTTTTTGTTGTCTAAGTTTGGTGTCTTTTTTTTTTATTATTATAAAATTCACAAAATCAAGTTGTTGTACTGTGAAGCAACTGTATATTAATTTGACAAAAACTTCATTATCTTATGCCAATGCTTGGAGTGAACATCCCCACAGAACCCAGTATTATTAGGGCCAACCATGCCCAGTAGGTAAACTTCTCCATGTTTAACGAAGGAGTTTCAAACAGTGGTCCATGGGCTGCATGTGGCCAGCCAAATTGTATCCTGTGGCCTGCAAAATGATTGGCATTGCAAGGTGTCATGAGAGGTAACAAAAGTGTTGTGGCCCATGGGCCATAAAAAATGCTTTCATGCATCCCTCAGGATGGTTTGAGTTCAAGACCCCTGCTCTAATGAAATCATCTGACCATTCCATCATGGAGGTCCACTAGTCTCAAACTGACTGCATGGAAAACCATCTTAATATCTGAAATATTATTGCGTTTTTTTTTTCCAGAGCAAATCACAGGCTAGTCACATGAAAGTTTACTTAAGGAATGAAGATTGTTTTCTTGAAGGTGTTGACTGCTGAAATTGTTGTCTGCTACAGCCATGAAGATTTAGTGGGTGGTGGTGTTGTTTAATTCCATACATTAGCAGCCTAATAGAAGCAGGCCATCACTCTTGGCAGGTTTTACAAACTGATTAAATACTTCTTCCTGTAAATTCAGGAAATGAGGCCTCATACCTAGATAAACATTTTTTTTTAATAATCTATTTTCAATGTTAAAATCTATTTTCGATGGTACAATCTATTTTCAATGTTTTGCAAAAGCAAAAAAGTGATAATTCTGTTCACTCCAGAAAAATCAACTATTTTCTAAGCAGTTAAAATTTCCATTGCATATGACATTGTAAAAATTGTTAATTTTGACAATTCTACTTATTTCTCCCCATTTTCCAGTCACTTCACCCAATGTTGACAGAAGAGACACAAACTCAAGAACAGTGAACCCCTCTTGTTATAATTATTTGGGACAGATGTCAAAACGTGCACCATGTCCCACATTTACTTGCTTACAAGAGGAGTTCAACTACAAACTGCACAGATCAAGATCTACCATGATATAATGCACTGTCAGATCTGGGCCTATCTAACAAACAACACAGACCTTGATATGCACTGAATATTGCACTGGTCTATGCAGTTTGCTATGAGTAATCAGTATAACAAAACTGCAAACACCCAGTCTAGCATATGATGTGATTATATATATATATATATATATATATATATATATATATATATATATATATATATATATATATATATATATATATATATATATATATATATATATATATATATATATATCTTCTCAGACAGGAACCCCCTTACTTTGGTATTCCTTCTTGCCAACTTTTGTCTGAGTTTTTTGCAATGTATGCACATTAACAACAAAAACTTTATTTACACCCCCCCCACAAACTAATGACAATAATGAATAGCAGGTGCCAATATACAGTAGGCAGAAAAAAAATGTTGTTATCTGTAGACTCATTTATCAAAGGGATCTACCCCAAAAAAAACAACAAATCTTTGCAGAGCACCACTGTGCATAAAATGCAAGCTGTTTGCAATGTTTCATCATTGTATCCGGTGTAAAGGTCAAGTTATATTGGGGAAAGGGAAAGGTGTATAGACAGATGGACATCATGACAAAATGGCAGGTGTACATAAATGGATACTTCTGAGATCCTTATTTTTGTGTACACAAAATGTGTGACATTCTAAATTTCTGAAATAAAGTCCATGAACTTACTGTGCAGTATTACTTTTTTTAAAAAAAAAATCAAAGTGTATACCCAAATAATGAAATGAAGTCCATGAAATTAGGGCACATAATTTCTTTAAGAAATCAAAGTGTATACCCAAATAACCATACAGTGATATTAAGATTTCTCTGTTCTCTGTTGGTATTGGTAATACATAACTCTAGACAGCCTACAGGCATAAATGTTATTTTTGTTGTGAAGAGTTTAATGCAACTTTCCAACACAAGATAAGCTGTACATGGTGGCATGTATATTTTTGGAGAATGAACACAGGAGAACCCAGTAAAGAAACCACTGACCCAAGTGAAGCTACTGGCAAAAACTTTCTCACATACCCATACCAAATATAAAGGTGAGATATCAGTGACCAGAAAAAGGCAAGTGTCCTAGGCCACTTAGCCACTAAAGGCTCAGCATGAATGTAAATAAAATGAATTCCATCTGTATTTATTGTTGAGAAAAGAACAGAATTACTTGCTACTGAACAAAATGCAAACCCTTCCTAGGACATCATGTCTTCACATATGGATTTTCATTACCATTTATTGATTAATGTTGATGAATTTAAAATGACAGGAGAGAGGTTGAAATATATGGATTTCAATTGTTCTTAACTGTTATAGCCTGAAGGTCTTTGCAGTCCTGATTATCTTCATCCGAAGTAAATATGAGTCAACACAGTAACCATACCCTTCTAATTATGGTGGGTGCCTGTCTGACTGCACTTCACACTCAATTTCGTATCCCAGATAAGATTAAAGGAGAAGGGTACACTCAGATTCCCTGGTGAGTCCCAGGGGATCTTGCATAATTAATACAGCTGCAAATTTGATGATCTATTGCAACAAGGTGAGTAGAAGCTGTCTGGATAGATTCTACTATACTTACCCAAAGTGCCACTCAAAAGGAGGTGCCTTTCTATTTACCATAAACTTCTTAAAATCTCTGTTAATACTGGGATTTTAAAAAATTGCTAATGAAATTAAAGAACATAATTTTGAAAAATGTACCAAGTCATCTATTTCCACATCAGTTTAGGTTTTATTTTGTTTTTCATATTAAAATTTGACATCACTAGAAAAATCCCAATTTGATGAACTGAGCATACTGTGTGTTACAAAATGAATCCTATTCATTAATCAATTATGCTTACAAAAGTCATCTTTGGACTGTACAATATATGCCTGGAATGGGCTTTAAACACAAAAGAATATTTTGTTGAGCAACACTATATTGCAAAGAATGATCATTCCAACCTCATAAGTGTCAGTTTCTCATCATAGTATATCATAAAAAGATGAATGTAAACACTTATACACTGGTTGTGTAAAAATCAAACAAGGTCAATGAAAATGACAAGCCTTAATTTTTAAATTTACCATACGTAAAATACATGGTGAATTTGTGTTAATTTTATCTTAGATTTAAAAGCACTAAATTATATATATTAATGTGGATTAGTTTGATCCTGTTTTGGTGCCAAGCATCTAGCATGAAATGGCCTCTTTTGTCCTGCTCATCAATTCCGATTTTTCTGAAATCTCCTAACCTGCTTTTTCTTATGGTACTTGGTACACAAAAAGTTACCACCCTGCCAAATGGGTCTTAATCTATCCATCAAATAAAGCTGTGGTATGTGAACTTTGTGGTCTGTCGTCTGTCTGTCGGTGTTATTCAACCAGAAGGGAACAAGTAGTTTCAATATAGTACATGTTAGTGTGGGAACAGGACTCTAGGATTACAGTTTTGAACACCAATATGAGTAAAAGTGGACAGGTAAAACAAAACTCGTCAGTAACTTATTTTTCTAGCAATTAAGGTGAAATTAATGCTTGTATATGCATTCATGTTGTTGCCATCATTTTAACCCATCAAAAGTGGTACTTGTGAATTTCTGAATCTCTAAAGTTGCTTCCAGCAATATTAAAATTTTTTTTACAATATACATAACACAGGTGTTCCCAAATTTAAAATCATCAAAAATAGTTTAAAATTAGTGTAATTATAGAACATTTTGGTCACGTTTCTGTTACCTAAAAACATCGATGTCAGGTTGTATATATGTATACTATGAGAAAAAGGATGGAGAGAATGCTTTCCAACATTTTTGTCAAGTTTATTGCCAAGGGGGCAAATGAATTTCATATTTATTTGCTCATTTAAAATTACCTAAGCATGTTCAAGGTAGTCTTTCATTGTTTATTTTCCAATTATAGTTTGTTCTGCACATCATTACAAATGATATCCATGTCTGTTTCTCATTGAATTTTCACATCTAAAAATGTAGCTAACATAACTGAATCAAAATATATTTGCAACAATAATTTTTCAAAGTGATGTGTATATGCATAAGAACTATTAAATTAGTAGTAGATTGCAATTTACACAGCATGTCAAATATTTCCCTTGTAAAGTTAGCTATCTGGTGTAACTCACCTAAATCAGTCTAAATGAGAACCTGTAGAATGCCAACATTCTAGATGCTAATGTTTTTTTAGACTTAAAAGTGTTTTATAATCCCTAAGGAATGTGATAAACCAAATGATGCTCGACATACAAACATCTAAAAAAAATGAAAAGAAATCTTGTTTTGAATAAAAGAAAAGTAACTATTTTCTCTGAAAAAATTAATACAATACCAAACAAAGCTTGCTGGTAAACTTTACATTGTCATATACTAGTACATGTATCACACATACACACACACACACACACACACACACACACACACACAAATATGCACACATACACAAAAATACATTAAAATATACTCACAATGTGTCCAAATGCAGACTGCACAGACCAGTTTTATCATTGCAGAATGTGCCTGAAAATCTGTGTGTTATTTGTTAAGGTGTAATCAGTAGAACAAGCAACAAAGACCCTAATCTGCCAGTGTATTATGCTATGGCAGATGGTTGATTGCAGTCTGAGTGACTTAGAAGTCAGACAGAAGGATCATTGTAGAATTATATGGCAGGGTAACCTAGGGCATACAAATACACAAAATGTCTATCTTTAAAATCCATTATCAAACAAAATCTGAACACAGCATCCAGTGTACATCCTTTATAATTTAGCATGAATAATTTCAAATTGATTGTCACTATTCACTTAATAATGGAATACAGCATTAAATGAAAACTATCTCTGTATTACTGTAATGAAGTGTCAACAATGCAAGGACAAAGCTGGTTATCATACGAAAACTTGGCATTCGGGACTGCACTTGGGAGAGGTGATCTGACATTGCATGAATCCCACTTTTGACTGCTCCTAACTTAACCATTCCAACTATCAAAGTATTCAGGTTCTCCTGTAAAAATAAAACCTATCTTGATGAACCTTTGATCTAGCCAATACCAGAATTCAACCCTCTCCTGCAAGGTAATGAAGTGTAGTAGCTAATGATTTCAAAGTGCACCTCCTATTTACCTGTAAATTAAAGTGAACTGGGTTGTTACAAACTGTACTTCAGGAAATACCACAATGGGATTATCCACAACTATGCTCAGTGAACTGGCAGTGCAAATTGCCCTAATTGTTTTTTTGAGATCAGTCAGTAATCTGTGAAATCATTATTCATCTTTGGAAACAAAACATTATTTAGTGAGGCATATTATAATATAAATTATTTGACAAAAAGGTTTTGACTTTTCTGATCACACTTGAAATAAGGAATCTGCATAAAAAATGTTAATAAAATCACACAAGAATCCTCATCAAAACAAAGAATATTAATTTTAAACAATTTTATTGCTTTTAAATATGCAAAGAATAACTTTCCTACCACCAAAACCCATTGTCATTGTTTATTAGTATGAAACATTTCTCATAAATCACTCATCTGTCAGGTCAATATGGCTTCCATACTAGAATTTTATTATGTGGGCCAGGAGTTCTAAAACAATGCATATTTAAAAAGATAAATATCTACTCTAGGGACAAAAAAGGTAACTGTCCATTTAACCTTTACAGCAAATAATGAATGTGTGACTGTCCATTTAACCTTTATCATAATGAATGTGTGCCATTTATGCTCACTTGTAAATCAAGCCCAACTGCAAACTGTCACATAATGTGTTGGCAGATCTTGGTCCATGCAGTTTGTTTGGAGTATTCAATAGAACAACCAACATACACCCTGATCTGCAGGCACATTATGCTATGGCAGATCAGAATCTTTGTTGTATGCAGTTTCACTGGAAGAATAAGAAAGTTTATGTAACAGATTGATTCATGTCCCATTCATTTTTAGAAACTTCACAATGTTTTCTAAGGAGCAACTTACTTGTATAATCATTTCACTGTGCTTCAATGTACATCACTAGCATCTTGTTATACTAATTAATTTTACCTAGGGCTAACAGAATTCTGCCTTTAATTTAATGTGCTTGTGGACTGGCATTTTGATCCTATATATGGTGGGTGGGGTGGGGGTTTGCAGGATGCTTGATTACACAAGTCAATGCAAAATTTACCTCTCTCATGAGAACACATACAAAAATGTGCTGTTGATTTGTCATGAATATGATATCAAACACATTAATGTTAGGACAATTCAATCTTTTAAAATTAAACACAATTACCACCTGCTTACCAATTGACATTTTTGCAACGGCATACTTTGATACATTATCTAGTTTATAAAAGAATTTTACATGTACTTTGTGTGGTTGTTTATGATGGGGGACAGTTTTTGGTAGTCAGCAGTAATACCTCTCCTGTCACATTCAGTTCTAATGTGTAAGTCACAGTGCCATTGTCACAAAAAAATCTCTAATGCATGTCACAGTGCCTTTGTCACAACAAATATTCTAATGCATGTCACAGTGTCTTTGTTACAACAGAATCTGTAATGTATATCAGTGCCTTTGTCACAACAGAATCTCTAATGCATGTCACAGTGCCTGTCATAACAGATATTCTACTGAATGTCACAGTGCCTTTGTTACAACAGAATCTAATGCATGTCAAAGTGCTTTTGTCACAAGATATATTCTAATGCATGTCACAGTTGCTTTGTCACAACAGATATTCTAATGCAGGTCATAGTGCCTTTTGTCATTACAAATTATCACTGATGCTGTGTTGCTAATGAAGACATTTTATTCATTAGAAGTTATTTATTCATTGTCATTTTAAAAACTGAAATAGGAAATCATCCTCCCTATTTTAACAAGTCCCTCAAAAAGAGTTATGCTCAGTTAGCTTAATGAATTTCCAATAATCCAAGATAAGACCATTTCTTATACTTAATGTCGAGTGTTGAAACCATTTATTTCTGAATAACAAGACAGTAAACATAAAAATCCATTATTAGTTTGAATTAAAAAAATAATCACTTTGTTCCAGTCACTTGTAAATTCCTAATTTCATAAACCTTATCCTTTAAAAAAAAAGGTCACATTAGCTTTTGGCATTCCGATTGGCAAGTATTACATAGTTTAAATGGAAGAAAGTTGTACATTAAATGGTGAAATGGATGTGAGACAAAGGGCACTTGGCTGTTAATACTTGTTGTCAACTGACAGTGTCTGACAACATCATTACTTCACCTAAAAAACCAGTACATGTTGACAGGAAAATTGATCACTCCAATTCTTCATGATCCTTCAATATGTCACCCAGCCAACCAAAGCAAAGAATCAAAGGCTAGAACTTAACAACAGGTGATTTCTTTTAGGATTCCTGTCTTATAGGTGCATTCAGGTGTAGACATAAAATGAATTTTGTTTCAAGGTAGATTAATACTATTGATGGCAATAAATTGTTCACATCAATTAAATGATTCATATGTGGAATATTTTAAAATGTCAGGATTGAAAAAATCATTAAAAGCATGCACCTGGTAAATAAATTCTACTAGGTTAATATTTAGTTCTTTTTATCTGAAAAATGTACAGCATTTTCATACTACACAATTCTGCTCAAATCTCTTGTAGTTCATGATAAAGGGTAGTAAAAGATACATTCATTTTTCAAAATGTTTAAAAATGAAGGAATTGCTTTTACAAGGCAAATCAAAAATTGCACCTGCCCTTTGACCTTTTGTTGACACATCCTACTTAAAACTACATCTTCCAAAAGTGTTAATTTTTAAAATAAAGTAAACAGATGTAGGCTACATAATTCTTAATTTCATTCTACTATGGTGACTAGTGAAAAAATCTGATCATGAATGATTTCAGCATTTATTGTAAGCACCTTTGTGATCCACTTCTACAGATGCATAAAACTTGCCCTCAATATAAAGTCAGATCTGACAAGATGGGTAGTGAGTGTTTACTGGAATAATGATCCTCTACAACAATTCCTTGATCACTTGTCTGGTACAAAGAAATAATTCCCTACACACCACTAGAAATGTGAATATACAGAAGACTAGTAAAACAGACATTAATCAATTAAACATTAAAGTAGTACCATGCCATTTCAAAGCAACAGACTAGCACTAGAGTAACAAGTGAAATCCTACCATATTTACATCCTGGAGTTAAAAACTAGCAGAGATTGAGCATTGTGGTCATGAGATTGTCAAGGATCTTTAAATTTTATTACAGGCTTTTCAGTTGTGATATCCAATTTTGCAGCCAGTAATGATTATTGTTGTTGTTGTGTTTTAAGCCATTTTTCAGCACAAGACAGGCTATACATGGCAGCTAGTATAACTGGTGGAGAAAAAACCCTGGAAGAACCACAGACCCTCAAGAAACTACTCAGCCAGTAATGATAAATTAAGCAATATGGTATATGGAAGATGCACCTGCCAACCAACACTGACCTTGTATAATGGGACATACCTACTATCCCCATCTCCATGGAAAAAAATTATCATATTCCCGATTCCCTCAATGAAAAGAAGGGTACCATGAGTACTACAATGTACATCTACATTCAGTGACCTTGACTGTTGACCTTGTAGCCAAATTCAATAGGCTTCTATCTTAACCCAAATGAACTCCATCATCAAAGTTTTAGTTGAGGTATGTAATGTACAACTAATTTTACCACAAAGAAACAATTTTTTTCAGTAACAGTGATCATGACTTTTGACCTTGACAGGCTGACTGTATAAAAATATACTTTCAATCTGATGACCTGCTGCTGATCATCAGACTCTTGAACCAAGTTGCATAGTTTCATCTGATCCAAGCCATTTGTTTAGCATTCTTTGAACACTAGAAACATCTTAGGTACTAGAATTAATCGTGACTTTTAGTTCCATCAACAAATCTGCAATCTTAATGATACATAATCTTCCTTGCACAAAGAAAATGTTGTTGCTTACTTTGTGTGTAATAATTGATGATGAAAAACATTCAAAATACTACACTGTACTATCATTTCTAATAAGGAAGGCAATATAGTATGAAGCATAAATGATAAAGAAACTGAAATTTCCTCATGCAAGAAAAATCTTATCTTGAATTGGTCCAGTTGCTACCACTGCCCTAATGGCTCACTTGCATAAAATTCTCATTTTAATGAGTAGATTTTCTTGGCACATCAGCCCAATAGTGGCTATATAGTGCCAAACAAAGGAAAAGTTCCAAAAAATGTAAAAAAAACTAATAATTATTCATGAAAATTAAAATGATTTTTACAAAGTAACAATTGTTTTGTATTCATTCTTCACCTACGGAATTGATACATATTGTATATACTTGTTTGTAAAGTCATCAAGCTGCAAACAAATGAGATCCTGATCTACTGTAGCATAATGCTCCTGCAGATCAGAGTACAGGTATGTATTGTTTGCTCTACTGATTTCTCCTAACAAACTGCACATATCAGATCTGCCAGCACATCATTCGACAGCAGATCTGGGTCTGTGCAGTTAAACTTGACTTATGAGCAAGTACATGCAGTATCAACTGTCACAATGATGCACTGATTCGTTGATGAACTGACTCTCAGCTAATGACAATGAGAAAATCAAGCTTTAACATGAATTTCCTCAAAATATGAAGACATCACAAACATTGCCAGCTTAGAAGATTTGCTGCTCAAACATGGTGGAATACTAGTATTGTTTCTCTCAATAAAAATCATGATACTTTTGCAAAAGATACTAAATTACAACATTTACTGTAACATCGGATTATTTTTGGATCATGTTCTCCATGAACATGACAATGAAAATGTGCACTAAGATTTCATAGATTTGTCATGTTCATAAAGGCAGTTGCAATAATAGGACATTAAAATTTGGGGGGGAGGGAGAATGGGTGGTGGTGGTGGTTGATATTGTTTAATCTTTTGTTTCTGTTTTATTCATGCAAAAAAGCAGAGTAGATTTGGACTGCAATGAACAGCTGAAGCTAATATCATAAACTTTCTCAAGGAGTTCAATAATTAATTCCTCAAAGATTATTTATTAGATTAAAAGACAGTACATACCAAAAAAACAAGTAAACCTTGTCAGGTTACTTTCACCTGGCTTAAGCCTTACAACTTTTGTATTACTTTGATTATCAACTTAGCAGGTGGAGGGGGTTTGCAAAATGGGTCTGCATAGATTTGACTGGGGTAGCTTTATGACTTGATATGTAACCAACTCTGACATATCAAATTTCACTATGGGCAGGTAAAGGGTATTTTATAAATTAGTCTCTTTGGACACTGAGGTAACTGTATGGAATGTCCAGCTATAGTTTGCCTAGCCACCCAGGAATGACTCTCTCCTGGTCCTTGCTTTATCTAGGTTTATGTTAGACCTTGACCACAAATCATGTTCATTTCATCCAAACTGGGTATATCACCAAGTATACAAATAAAATTTTGGACAATTCTTTTGATTATTTGCACACATGTCATATAAGGCTTTTATTTTGAATCCAACAGCAAAGTGCACAGTCCAAAATTTTGCATTACATAATATACTGGCAGATCTGGATCTTTGTAGTTTGCTAGGAATAATTAGACCAACAAACAAACCTTGATCAGCATGCACATTATGTGATGGCAGGTCTGTGTCTGACATTTTGGGCTTGATATACAAGCAAGTACAACTAGTAAATAGATCTCAAAAAAAATTCTTAACATATATACTTAAAACTGAATATCTGAATGTTAACATCTTTATTATTTCAAAGAACAATTTTTTATCTAATCATTTCTTGCCTTCCAAACTTTACCTGGATAAGATGAATGGTGAAATTTAGGAAAAATGACTCCATTGGGGCTTCAAGATCCCCACATGCAAACTGAAATTAATTAAAAACTATAAATGTTTCAATTCCTTGACCTTAAAAACCTGATCTCACACACACACACACACACACACACACACACACACACACACACACACAAATGAAGTTGTTCTGCCTTGGGATACAAGTTATTTAGTGTGGAGGCAGAGGGTTTAGTTTTGAAAGGTTTAACACCATTTTTCTGCAGGAGATGCTGCTATACATGGTGGCCAGTATATTATGTGGAGAAGAATCATGGGAAAACCAATAACCAATGGGAAGCTAGCAAACTTTCTCACATATCCATGCTGGTCAAGCCAAGACTCAAACCCATATGGATAAAGATGAGATGTGGGAGTGATCTGTAAGGCAAGTGCTACTTGAGGCCTGAAGTAAAGTGACATGCCCAAGGACACCACTGTTTCTGACAAGGCATGGTAGAATTCAAACCTCACCCCCTTTCCCCTTCAATGGTAGAATTCAAACCTCACCCTCTTTCCTTTTCAATGGTAGGATTCAAACCTCACCCCCTTTCCCTTTCAATGGTAGGATTCAAACCACCCTCTTTCCTTTTCAATGGTAGGATTCAAACCTCACCCCCTTTCCCTTTCAATGGTAGGATTCAAACCTCACCCCCTTTCCCTTTCAATGGTAGGATTCAAACCTCACCCCCTTTCCCTTTCAATGGTAGGATTCAAACCTCACCCCCTTTCCCTTTCAATGGTAGGATTCAAACCTCACCCCCTTTCCCTTTCAATGGTAGGATTCAAACCTCACTCCCTTCCCCTTTCAATGGTAGGATTCAAACCTCACCCCCTTTCCCTTTCAATGGTAGGATTCAAACCTCACCCCCTTTCCCTTTCAATGGTAGGATTCAAACCTCAACCACTTTCCCTTTCAATGGCTATTCTTGAATGTTACCCACTGCTGCACCACTGTGCATGACCGACTGATACAAGGAAGTTGATACAAAGAATGGTGACGCTATCTGTCCCATGCTCATTTGTAAAATAAGATTTTTATTATTGATGTTGTTGTTATTATTATCATCATCATCATTATTATTATTATTACTATTATTATTATGATTAAAGAAATGCTTCTCCATTCCTTCCAATAACATACTATTTTATTGGTAATTAAACAAAAAAGTTGACATTCCAGGTTGAGCATGTTCACTATGTAATACAAGGGCATCAACCATTCAAACAGTAGGGTAAAAAAAAAACCCTTGAAATCTGGCCATATTAATAATATCTGATAATATCTGAGGTTTTAAGCATTGTTATTCTTAAATATGATTGACAAATTATACATATCCTGACTGGAACAAAAGTTTTCATGTAAATTTTCTGCTGGTAAAACAAAGGATCTAAATGACAAACTCCCATAAAAGCCAGGATTTCAATAAGTATTTGGTTCATGACCCATTCAATCAAATTATCGAAATGTCTAAACTGATATAAAGCTAACCCTAATGTAAGCTGTAGAAAGTATAGGAAAAACATATGCTGGGGAAAAAGGCATCTAGGCTGATAAACAGACTCTGGTATGAGAGGTCAATATCCACTGAAATCTAAATTGCAACCCATTCCCATCTTTAACTTAATAAATATCTAAAGTAATTGAATTGAAGTGTCTGGAAGGGATGTCTATTTTACCCAAAACCAATTAGGTACAATGTGGGGAAGTATGGAACCCATTGAAAAATAATTAGCTAAGAGTCCAGCAATTTTCAGTACAATCTAAACAAAATATTTAGAATCTCTTGTAACACAAAAACACACACTGAGAATCTTGTTTACAAAACTGATTAGGAATCCAGCAACTGGTTCTGGATATTAGCTGCTAGCTAAACTCCTTAACCTAAAAATAATTACCATGTGGTAAAGTTATTACCATTTTATCTCTGTAGACACATCTATTTTCAGAAATCTTATAGAAATGCAAAAGTACAGAGAATATTACATTATATGTTCACCAACTAAATAACAGTCATCAATAAATGAATTAACAGACATTGGTTGACATCAAAGATTATTCAGAAAATAGGCTCTATGACCTTGACCTTTGGTCAATGTATATGATCTTAAACTAAACTTAATATGCAGAATCAATTATTTTCTTATTAGAATTACCATGAACAGTTGGATTGAAGTATCTAAACATTTCTTTTACTACCTTGAACGAAAATCATCCACAAAATGGCAGAGGGACTTGCTCCTGGACAAAAATTATTATGCAAAACACATTCTTCTTTGAGTTATGATGACCATGACCTTTGTCCTCTTGACTCTGAAATCATCAAGCCTCTACATTATCCTTTAAAAGCAAGTGCTCTAGAAACATGTACATAGTCTACAGATGAAGTTATTAAATCAATAAACATTTTTCTTTTTTTCTTTTCTTCTTCTTTTGACCACGATATGAATAGGCTTCTTCCAAAGTATAAGTCATCCAAAACTCCAGTGAAGTTACACAGAAAATATATAATTTTGCAATTTTCTTCTTTCTGTAGCCACAATAACTCTGAACATTGGGTTCTAAATTAATAGGTTTCTACCTCAATCTATGTGCACACAATAATCTGCAAAGATTACATAATGTTTGTAATGTAGATTTAAGATGTGTACAAACCATTTTTCCTCTTTCAGTTCCTATGACCTTAACCTATGACCTTAACCTCTGACCTCTTGACCCACAAATCAATTGACTTCTTCCCAACCTTCAGTGCCAGTAAAGTTTGTGCTTATTTACTATTGTTACTGTTGTAAAACCATTCTTTTTCTTTTATTCAGCTGACCTGTAACCTTTTGAGCCTCACATCAACAGGGTTTTTTTTTTCATGAAGCCCAAAAGCAAACAATCTACAAAATGTGGTCAAAATCTGGGATGCAGCCTTAATATTATTGGTTGGAAACCTTTCTTTCTCTCCAAGTGCAGGCAATATACAAGTTTTGTGGAAATGATTTTTTGTAGGGTTTATTGCATAATATAGGCTATAGATGGCAGCCAGCATAACTGGTGCAGGGTGCAGGAAGAATACAGGAAAACCTGTAAAGAACCACCTTTACCACCGACAGTGAGAAGCTACTGACAAGCTTTCTCTCTTAACCACTCCAAGTCTCAAACTCATGCAGAGGTGAGATAGCAGTAATCTCCTTAATGGTGAATGCTTTAGACAACTTGGGACCCCAATTGTGCAAATGAAATAGTGAACCAATGGAGAGATATACAGATGGATGGACAATTGTAATAACAAAATCTGCTCTGCTGCAGTCATATTAAAAGAAATCTTACAGGCAAAAGTGAGAAGCTACTGACAAGCTTTCTCTCTTAACCACTCCAAGTCTCAAACTCATGCAGAGGTGAGATAGCAGTAATCTCCTTAATGGTGAATGCTTTAGACAACTTGGGACCCCAATTGTGCAAATGAAATAGTGAACCAATGGAGAGATATACAGATGGATGGACAATTGTAATAACAAAATCTGCTCTGCTGCAGTCATATTAAAAGAAATCTTACAGGCAAAAGTTTCCATTTATCTGAAAACTTAAAACAATTAAATTCAACCTACAGTATACTGAATAATCACAAAAGCATGTAACATCTTGATATCTATCCAATCACTTAAATGCAATCACTTCTATTACTTTAATACTATAAAGAAAATCTTTGTTTTAGTTTGTTTCTATGGCACTGGGTGTGTATCAAACCTGTAACCTGTGCATGACAAATTAGATGCTCTACCAACTAAATTACTACTACTAAAAAAGAAAACCTTATCTAAACATTCTTGTCTTAGTTACTCTTATTATCTCAATAAATACTAATTTAATACCATGATGTGAATAATTTATTATATGTTCACTTGAATTTGGGTTCAAGACCTGACACGTTTAAGAGTTAGTTGGGTTTCAGTATCATATATTATTGCAGCAGAGGCCAAATGAAATATGTATAGAGACTATAAACAACATTCATTCATGTTTTAAGATCAGCCAATGGAATTACTTATATTTGTTATCAGATATAATTTTAATGGAATTATTTAAATTCTTCATTGGAATTACAAAGTGCTCATCGACTTTTTGGACTAAAACACTACTTTTAGATTACTGAAAACTCTTTCAAAGACAATCTGGATTGTATTAATGTGGTACATCAGGACATTCAGAACTATTGGAATTAATTTGGAACAGTCCATACTTTTTGGATTTGTGATAGGACATTTGATAAAGATTTAGTTCACAATAGTGTGTCTCTTAAACTTTCACTTTTGTAACTTGGAGAAATTGATTATTTGTTAATTTAAAAAATTGTTTGTTTGCCTTCCTTTTTGTTGCATGGCCAAAATCCATACTTTTGGACTTGTGATTGGACATTTGGTAAAGATTTAGTTCACAATACTGTGTCTCTTAAACTTTCACTTTTGTAACTTGGAGAAATCGATTATTTGTATATTTAAAAAAAACTTGGTTTGCCTTCCTTCCTGTTGCATGGCCAAAAATCATAAAAGTCATAACAAACTTAAAGTAATGCTGAGATGTAACTGCGAACATCATAAATGAATGCAGAGAATGCAGATTTTACAGCAGGAAGTGTAATTAAGTGTAATTAAGTGTAATTAATGAATGTCTATTTAATACCATTATAAAAGTAAGGAAAACTCGACTGAAAGTCTGAAATTAATATTAAGCATTTCAGACTAATGGGAACATTCCTGGTGCTCAAGTCAAATTGTCTGGGGAAGTAAAACTCAATGTATTCAGAGTTAAACAAAATCCAGAGAAGTAAAACTCAATGTACTCAGAGTTAAACAAAATCTAGATTTTGTTCAGTTTTTTTGAATGCTGATTAAAAGAAAGTAGACCAATTTCAGCCTTGTGACTGTAGTGTGGATCTTATTTTTAGAAACGGAAATGGCTTGAGTTAAATTGAAACTTACTCAACCTCAGAAAACTGGAAACAAAACAATGAGATCTACCTATGAAATCATAGACATCATGAATAAAAAAGCTACGACAAAGCAATTGCTTTTGGCAGGATAATAAGAGGTGATTAACACCAAAGCATGAAATCCCTACAGGCTTTCCAAGTGCATGGCAATATCCCCCCCCCATTACTCAGCAGAGCAAAACTTTCCTGCAACAGGAGGTATATTCACCTCATCTGTGAAAATATCTGCTGTATGTTGTTCTAATAATAATCCTGTATCAAGAGACTGCCACTAGCATGTTGTTGTTGTTGTTGTTGAGTTCAACACCATTTCTTAACAAATAAGCATAACAACCAGTTTATCTGGTGGAGGAAGAACCTGGGGAAACTCCTGAAAGAACCACTGATTTAACTGGCCAAGTTTTCTCACATAACCACTTTCACCATGTGTGAGACTGAAACTTACATTGACAGAGGTGGCCAAGTTTTCTCACATAACCACTTTCACCATGTGTGAGACTGAAACTTACATTGACAGAGGTGATCAGTAAATGAAAAATGTTAGACCATTTGACCACCAGTTTCAAGATGGCAACTAACAAGACTTTCAACATTTTTATCTTTCTTGTCTCCTATACAAAATCTATTTAAAAACAATGGTTCCTGTTATACAGCATGCATGATCATGTATCTTCATATATATATATATATATATATATATATATATATATATATATATATATATATATATACACACACACACACATACATACATACATATTTCATTGTCAAGCCTTTCATTCTGTTTCCTGTTGATTCCATGTCATTAAGTAGTGGTAAAATTATATGTATAATGAAGTTCATTATAAGACATTCTTATTATAAGGCAGTTAAGAAAATAGTTCCCATGGACAGCAGTATAATAATCAAGTTTTTAAAAACGTGCTTAATTATACTGCAGTCTCACTCAATGGTGGTATACTATGATTTCTATGTAAAGCATTATTATCAGGGAATACTGTGTAATGTACTCCATCACAAGCAGCCTTAACTTAAAGCTGTATCCTTTATGGTACTCATGGCCAGCACTATAATCAGGGAATACTGTGTAATGTACTCCATCACAAGCAGCCTTACTTAAAGCTGTATCCTTTATGGTACTCATGGCCAGCATTATAATCAGGGAATACTGTGTAATGTACTCCATCACAAGCAGCCTCAACATAAAGCTGTATCCTTTATGGTACTCCTGGCCAGCACTATAATCAGGGAATACTGTGTAATGTACTACATCACAAGCAGCCTCAACATAAAGCTGTATCCTTTATGGTACTCATGGCCAGTACTATAATCAGGGAATACTGTGTAATGTACTCCATCACAAGCAGCATTAACTTAAAGCTGTATCCTTATTGTACTCATGGCCAGCAGTATAATCAGGGAATACTGTGTAATGTACTCCATCACAAGCAGCCTTAACTTAAAGCTGTACCCTTTATGGTACTCATGGCCAGCATTATAATCAGGGAATACTGTGTAATGTACTCCATCACAAGCAGCCTCAACATAAAGCTGTATCCTTTATGGTACTCCTGGCCAGCACTATAATCAGGGAATACTGTGTAATGTACTCCATCACAAGCAGCCTTAACTTAAAGCTGTATCCTTTATGGTACTCATGGCCAGCATTATAATTAGGGAATGCTGCATTCACAACAATGATAAAAATCATTTGTCCAGTGTACTAGCCAAGAGCAACTTCCATGTTTGCCAAAGTTGCATACAACAAGAGGAGAACAAAAATAATGGGACATTATTTTATGTTTTGGTGAATTTCTATCCCAAATAATTACAAATCAAAAAACTTTCAAGTTCTATAATTTACACTTTACAAAATAACTATTTAGTTTTCATTTTTAATGTACATCCCTTATAATAGTATTTGACATTCCATCCAAGTCATAAATATCATTATATATTATATCTGTACCATCTCTGGATTCTGATTTTTGTCCAAGATTCTAACCATGTGAAAGGAAATTAAAATCTGATTAAAATGGCTGCTTGCCAGCACTTTGATCCAAAGGGATTTGTATAAAGCTTACCATCACTCCATCTTTTCACAAGAATGCTGTCTGTTTCTCTCTAACAAAGCAAGATGCAACAGGAATAAAGGTGTAATTACCAAACATAAACTAGTAATTTAAGATCCAACAATAACTGAAGGTGTATTAGCCAAATATGAACAAAAAAAACCCCAGAAACATCTCTCAAAAACTATCAATCCTTGGTTTATCCAAATACATGGTAGTCTAAGAGTCATATAGTAAGGGCTGCAATGCTAACCTGAATTTCAAGATATGTACATGACTTACAATGTCCAAGATGATGCTGTTAATCAAAACATTACCACAGTCCACCCTTAAGGCTTACTGACCAGCTGACTCCTATTACAACATTCATCCTGTACCTCATTTAGCTTTATTTCTTCATTTGTTGTACAGATTTGTCCTCTTATGTCTGGATTCAGTTTGTATTTTGTTGATTATATCTGTGAGTTTTAGTAAACTTTTACAATTGTTCTGATAATTTTCCTGCAATACATACATACATACATACATACATATATATATATATATATATATATATATATATATATATATATATATATATATATATATATATATATACATACAGACCCCCCCTCTAAAATGCTCACCATTACAGATCAGTGCTATCTCACCTTTGTCTGCATCTGTTCTTGAGTCTCAGGTTTGGCCAGGGTGGGTATGTGAGAAAGCTTGCCAGTAGCTTATCATGGGTCCTGGTTCTTTCTGGGTTTTCCTTGGTTCTTTATCCACCATTAATACAGGCTAAACCCAACAAGAAAAACAAATCAACATGTAATCAGACATACTGCCATTATATACATATGGGATGCTACCGAAGGTTCTACAATGACTACTAATTTCTACAATGGCTTACAAAGGTGAAACATTTTTTCTTTATAATTAAATTTTACTTAGGAACGATTCTGTCAGAAAACACATTGCTCAAATGTAAATAATGACATTTGAAGACACTTTTGTCAAACTTTTCAGTAAATCAATTCTTGTCCACTTTATTTTTCCCTGAAATACTACATTTGATGTGAAAATAACAGATACATGCTTTAAGAAAAGAATGCCTATAAAATCCCTACTAATTAATCCTCATAAGAGATATGCAAAATTATACCCAATATAATTAAAATGGGTGGTTCCTGTTTCATTGACAACCACTTGCACATGTATTTACACTTTGTAAATGCTAATTTAAAGGCTATAACCAAACTAAGCAGTTTATTCCTATAAATATTTAGAGGCAGTAAATTAAAAGCTGTTTACACATGTAAATATTTGAGGCAGTGAATTAAAAGCTGTTTACACAAGTAAATATTTAGAGGCAGTAAATTAAAAGCTGTTTACACATATAAATATTTAGAGGCAGTAAATTAAAAGCTGTCTACATATGTGAATATTTAGAAGCAGTAAAATAAAAGCTGTTTACACCTGTAAATATTTTGAGGCAGTAAAATAAAAGCTGTTTACACCTGTTAATATTTAGAGCCAGCAAAATAAAAGCTGTTTACAGGTGTAAATATTTAGAAGCAGTGAAATACAAGCTGTTTACACATGTGAATATTTAGAGGCAGTAAAATAAAAGCTGTTTACAGGTGTGAATATTTAGAGGCAGTGAAATAAAAGCTGTTTACACATGTGAATATTTAGAGGCAGTGAAATAAAAGCTGTTTACAGGTGTAAATATTTAGAGGCAGTAAAATAAAAGCTGTTTACACCTTTGAATATTTAGAGGCAGTGAAATAAAAGCTGTTTACAGGTGTAAATATTTAGAAGCAGTGAAATAAAAGCTGTTTACACATGTGAATATTTAGAGGCAGTAAAATAAAAGCTGTTTACAGGTGTGAATATTTAGAGGCAGTGCAATAAAAGCTGTTTACACATGTGAATATTTAGAGGCAGTGAAATAAAAGCTGTTTACAGGTGTGAATATTTAGAGGCAGTGAAATAAAAGCTGTTTACACCTGTAAATATTTAGAGGCAGTAAATTAAAAGAAGCTGTTTTCAGCCTTATATGTACCTAAGATTTTGAATGGAGCAGTTATTCTTAATTTTGCTTAATTTACTTCAACAAGTATCTTAAAGATGTAATTTTGCTTACTGTACATCAAGTATCTCAAAGATGTAATTTGCTTACTGTACTTCAACAAGTACCTCAAAGATGTCATTTTGCTTATTGTACTTCAACAAGTATCTGTCATTTTGCTTACTGTACTTCAAAAAGTACCTCAAAGATGTCATTTTGCTTACTGAACTTTGATGAGTATCTCAAGTACAATTGTAATTTTGTTTATCTTGTACAATGAATCTTAATTTACTGCTGAAATCCAACCACTATTTAATGTCAATGAAAAATGATTATAAAGTAAAGTTATCACCAATATCAGTCATGTGCTTTTTCTATGTTGGTTGTTTTCTTTAAACATTAATGAATACACAGGAGAAATTTCTTTTCTGAGACAGTAATATTAGTAATTTCCAGCCCATAATTCTGTCAGATTAAAACTTGTCTCTGAACTGTCAAGTACAAGAGTCATCTGACAAATGCTATGGCATTTCTCTACAAAACCTCTTCATGGTCTGTTCTGTTCACCTAAAAATTTTAAAAGTACTTAATCCCTCTGTGTATCAATGGGACCTTTTTTAGCTTAGTGATTTTAAATGTATTGACACAGTATTTCCTCCCAAATGGAGTGGTCACTGTGGACTGACTGACCCTTCAGGTTGAAAAGCTAGAGTGAATTGACTACCTGACTTGAGTGTTAATTGAATTCATTGCAACATCTGTTTAATCCTGCCTGGAGTGGTTCAATGGAATTTTGATCGTTTGCCTATTATCTGGTCTGTTTGTAGCAGATGACCCAAGTCTCAAAAGACCAATGTCCAATCTGAACTCACAATAATAGATCACTGTATTGTGTATTGTGAAATATTGGAACTGAATCATCTAGACCAAACTACCATCAGCATAAAATAGGCTTTATTGGCCAATAACTGATGGTCATTTTAAATTCAATTCAACACATATTATATATATGTGTGTGTGTGTGTGTGTGTGTGTGTGTGTGTGTGTGTGTGTGTGTGTGTGTGTGTGTGTGTGTGTGTGTGTGTTGTCAAGGTATCAATGTGTTAAGAGTTTTGATTAATAATATTTAGGTAGAATATGTAAAGTTGTTAGAAGATCCTAAAGAAGAAAAAACATTGGCAAGTGTCAAAAAAAATCCCCCAAAATTGTTATTTTTAAAACTGAAAGTGAACATGTTACTTTAAAACATTTGATACATTAATTATAAAGTTGGCTGAAAGGGTAAAGTAAACAATCATGAATGAATATAAGTATTAATGCTGAAGCTCCGAAATAGAATCATGACATAGCTCCTACAAAAATACAGGCAGGTAAAGGACAGACAATGGTTAAATGGTAAACTTCCAAATATTTGACATTTATTAATAATCAGTATTCTAGCCCTTTCAAGTGAAAATCTACAGTACTATGTCAAACTATTTCTTGTCTGTATGTTGAATGAATCTCACACTGAAAAAAAGCTAATTCTAATCAAGCAGAAAGATCGAAAATTACATTTATACCTATCTGAAAGACTTTTACTTACATAAAAGGTGTTTTTTTTTAAAAAACATTCTCTCAAACCAATTTGTTTTGGACAATCATTTTATCTACAACCTTGACAAGATGAATGATAACATCTATAATAAGATGTCCCATTCTCATCATAATAACAAATATTATTATCATTTGGGATCCAGTCAACATTAGTCATAAGAAATGCAGTTGCACAAGAGAACAGTCCAATTTTACACAAATATAATTAGGACTGCATATCTCCAGGTCTAAAATGATCTTCATGTCACCTATATATTACTTTATCAATCATGCATCTTCTATCTTGTATTTAAAAAATTTATGATTATGAATGGAGATGTCCCTGGTGATTTAGTTCTAATGAGTGACAGCTTGTAACCCCTGCTCTTAAAAAGTAGCATTATTAACATCTGATAATAATCCATCAGGTCACAGATCATTTCAGCAGGCATTTTGCTAACATCTCATTACTAATTATAAACACTGAAAATGAGATACTGTGCTATTATGTTCGTGCTGCATTACAACATTTTCCTCTAAATATGTTCTAAAAGACAGCCAGACACAATGTTCTTGGAGTCGATAAGTGGCCTATTAAGATTTAAGTGTATGAATGAGTAATAATGGACTCTAACCTGAACCACACAAGAAAACTGTACCCAAGAGAACTACCCAATGTAATTATCACCTGACATGCAATACAGGCAGATCAAAACAGTTAGCTTTAATATATACATTCCTACAGGTGTATCATATGTCAGAAGACTTGTTTTATAAAACTAATGATGACACACAGAATGATGCATAACATGGGAAATTTATTCAAATTTATGACTTTTACTTCTTTAAGTCTAAGAATTTTTACAATAGAACTAGTTGTTTTTTTTCTTCACTTCTAACAAGGCTTAGATGCCTCAAAGTTAAACTCCAAGATGGCTGTTGATGAACAGGGTCTACTTCTAAAATACTATGCAATGCATAATCAATACTTAGTTTTAAATTTAAAACTTAATTGTTTAAAACCTTTCATATGAATATTATTTAACCCTGATTTAAAGATGGCTGTTTAACAGCAGATTCATTGTATTTTATGGGGCTAACAACAGGAATTTGAATCTTATTGCTATAACATTCTTTGTACATTTTCAAGCACATTATTAAATTATTTAAAAACCATCCCTTGAAGAGGCCTCAGAATCCATAAGCCAGAGGCCAAGGACCCAAACATTTTATATCTGCACTGCATGGGTTTAAATCCTAACATCGAACCTTGCCTAATTCAACTAACATTATGGCACTACACTATGTCCTTTACTCCAATTGCCTCAGCACTAAATAACCTACTTGTGTTGCTGTGCTGCAAGGCACCAAATACCTGTCAGGACATAAGGTGAATCACCTGTCATACCTGACAGGTTGGGTCAGGAAAAACACAACCAGTTTTACCTCCTGATGACTGACTGAAAATCAGGAAACAACTTAATGTCAGACCTGTACATAGTACAAAAGGACCTCAGTTCTACTGGATTTACCACAAAAGCCTTTCCTGTATGACAGTACATGTAAGACGAATACTGACATAATGTACACTTTCCCTAGCTAACTTTCATTTTGGCATGCCACGTTAGCTTCATAGATTGGTAATCCAAGATTGTCCAAGCCAGTTATGGGTCTACTTCCTCCAGGTGTCCTCCCTGGGACAGGTACTTAGTTCCCCTTAACTGGCTGCAATGTAGCCTTTGGTTGATATAGTCAATAATTTGCCACTTTAGTCCAGTCAATCAAAACCATGGCAACTGATTGTACATAGCAACAGTTTAAGACAAAAAGTGTTCACAAAATACTGGAGAAATAGTCTAAATCAATGACTTTTGGTCTGATAAATAACTATGTATCAAACAATAACTTTTGGTCTGATAAATAACTATATATAAAATAATGATTTTTGGTCTTATAAATAACTATGTATCAAATATTGACTTTTGGTCTGATAAATAACTATGTATCAATGACATTTGGTCTGATAAATAACTATGTATCAAATAATGACTTTTGGTCTGATAAATAACTATGTATCAAACAATGACTTTGGTCTGATAAATAACTATGTATCAATGACTTTTGATCTGATAAATAACTATGTATTAAATAATGACTTTTGGTCTGATAAATAGCTATGTATCAAATAATGACTTTTGGTCTGATAAATAACTATGTATCAAATAATGACTTTTGGTCTGATAAATAACTATGTATCAATGACTTTTGATCTGATAAATAACTATGTATTAAATAATGACTTTTGGTCTGATAAATAGCTATGTATCAAATAATGACTTTTGGTCTGATAAATAACTATGTATCAAATAATGACTTTTGGTCTGATAAATAACTATGTATCAAATATTGACTTTTGGTCTGATAAATAACTATGTATCAAATAATGACTTTTGGTCTGATAAATAACTATGTATCAATGACATTTGGTCTGATAAATAACTATGTATCAAACAATGACTTTGGTCTGATAAATAACTATGTATCAAATATTGACTTTTGGTCTGATAAATAACTATGTATCAAATAATGACTTTTGGTCTGATAAATAACTATGTATCAATGACATTTGGTCTGATAAATAACTATGTATCAAACAATGACTTTGGTCTGATAAATAACTATGTATCAATGACTTTTGATCTGATAAATAACTATGTATTAAATAATGACTTTTGGTCTGATAAATAGCTATGTATCAAAAAATGACTTTTGGTCTGATAAATAACTATGTATCAATGACTTTTGGTTTGATAAATAACTAGGTAGGTGCACAAGAAGCTTTTAAACTCTAAAAAAACAATTTTTAATCTACTATTTACATCTACTTTTTCTATCTGACCTTAAAAATGGCAATATGCAATAAGTTGTAAAATCTCTTGTTTATCAAGCATTTTTTACGAAAGTTCTCAACATTCGTTCAAGTTATTTAAGGGACATTACATAAAAATAAAATGTACAATCTTATCTTGCATTTTATACATTAATAATGGCACACAAATACACTAAAAATTGCTGCAATTCTTATTTTTCTCCTGCATTCTCAAAGCAAACCAAACAGCTTTATATGCATTCAAGTTTACAATTTGGCAAATTGAAAGTGGTAGCTCCCCTACACAGTATAATGGGTAAAGTTGACAGGGGTGATCTTTTTATTTGCACCAGAATGCATTAACAAATACTCTAGGCAGTCTTTTTAAGCTATGTTAATAGTGTGCAATATTTGTAATGTCATATTTATTTAATATAACATGTAAGTTTATATCTGGAAAATTCATCTGCCATTATAATTAACATCCAGCAGACAAGTTGTTCTACAAGTGAAATCAATGGTTTATAAGGTTAACTCATCTTATAATCTGCAATATTGTTTGCTTATGTTTTCAAAGTACAACTCAAACATTCTTCTACACAATTCATTTCATAGTGTTTAATGTATCTATTCCAATGTTTTTTTAAAATTATACACAAAAAAGATGACAAAACCAAAATTATCTCTTGTATGATATTAAGTTTTTTTTTATGACTGAGCCAGAGAAATAACTAGTCTATTGAATTTAAATAGTGCACACTAACTTTTCATCTTGTAATTTCTTCAAATCTCATTTTATATGATTAAATGTTATGTCTTGAGACACTACTGAGACACTACTGAAATGTTGTGGTCGAAAACTATATTCTTCAGAGTGCCAATTTATCTTGTTCTGCTCTTAAAAAAAAATAAAGACTGAAATTTTCAATGTTTATAGGAACCATATTTTCATGAATGTCAATTATTAGTTTAATCAATCAGCAAACTCCCATGTTGTGAGTCAGCGAATCTTAAATTCAATCCCTGATCTGTGATGAGTTACTTCCCCTGAAAAAATACTAAAATGCATCACTTTTAAACTGGCTGATTTTGTTCCAAACTTGATTGCTGTTTATCCCAAAATGCCTCCTGTATCTTAAAAATTTCTCTTTCTAGGCTTCAGTGTTACATTAATTCCTGGTCAATAAAATTTCAAGTTACTTAACAAAGAATATTTTTCAAAATATTCAGGTTATTTTGTTTCATTTTAATCCCAGGAAAGTTAATATTTTTTTTTAGAAAATAGTGTTAGAGTGGATAGCCCTCATTGGAGCGCTCAGTTCATATGAAAAACTGCAACGTCATACAAGTTCAGAGATAGATTAGTTCAAAGACATTGCATTAGCCCCTTATTCCAGACTACCCAGGGACTCTAAGGAAACAGGCACACACACACACACACTACATCAGGTTTGGTAACTTTATAAGAAATATCAGATATACAAGTAAATAAACAAAAGTCATTTCATTATCATCTTGTTAGCACACCAGGAACTTGGACTGCATGGGTCCTTATTAATCAATTCCAAGTATCTAATGGTCAGATTTCTTGATAGTTGAATCCTATCTTGGTGATCTACATTTTACTAATAGGGTACATTTTAAATACAATCTGGACTTAATCCCACTTTTGTGGTCTGTTACATAAGATGATATCTTCCCTAGTCTAGGACTGGGGAGGTTGGGTTGTCTATGCACTGGAATGTGCTCTGAGTATACTATTGACTGGGCAACA